>JAVKPL010009774.1:0-39541 GCA_032173675.1 Gastrolobium villosum
TTTTATTTTGAAATATTTAGTGATTGGTAGTGATTAACTTACATAAATTATGTACCCACAACACAAATATTATCTTGATTATGCAATATGCAGGGAATTTTGATTTGATTTATAGTTAGAGATGTCATTTAATAAACCTGAAACACTAGTATTATAAATATTATATGTTTAATTGATCTTTTGTTGGACAATAATGTGTAATTTATTATTTTCATATTAAAATATTTGAAATTGGTATATTTTTTTTACAAGTATTTAAGTATATTTTTAATATAAATTATAGATTTACATATACTTACCGGGTCATGCGGTTGAACCAGTGACCCACTGGTTGAACCGGTGACGCAGTACCTCGACTGGGTCAATAACCGGGCCGAGTTTAATAACATTGCACTAAATATAAAAGGAGTGATATTCGAGAAATCTTCCGTAAGGTAATTAAGCCTAGGAAGTAATTATAAAGAGGTGATGTTTGAGTAAAGAGTGAAGGTAATATTTCAACACCAAAACGATGTCGTTTTGAGAGTTAATGCATATAACTTATCTACAGTAACTGTATAAATATTTTTTTTAATATATATAATTATATATTATATATACATATTTGTGAATTCCACGTACGAGGCCATTTAGTACATTGGTCGCACTAGATGAGTACATCTAAATTATAGGTGACTCAGGTGGAATATATTGAGTTATTACCTTGAACACATCCAGTATTCGGTTGGTTTCTGATACTTTGTGTATCAGAGTTATTTAATATTATGATGTGTTTTGATGATTGTGATGGTTGTGTTTTTTGGTACTTCTGATTAAAGTGAGTTTCTGATTAACTTGATTAGCGTGAATGTCTAATCTTTCTTATTGTTAAAAGTATATGATATTGCTGATAATCTTGATAGGAGTTCTGAATAAATATTGAATTAATCAAAGGAACTCTAAATTCTCAGAGAAAGAAAGTAAAAGATTTTATATGTAAATATATTTGTGTGTTTGTGTAAAATAATTAAATAATTAAGAGATTGTATAGTGTGGTCTATATTTTGTGTCTGACATGTTCTGCAGGAGTGAACTCGTGGGTGGAGAGTGGAGACAGCTCCATAAATCCCGAGCTTATTGAGATTCGTTCCTACCCCGCGTTATGGGATATATTTCAGGTACAGTAGCCACTGGAGAAGGATCTTTAGGCAAGGCACAAGTGCGTGGAGAATATAGTCTTGTATGGAATAGTAGGCTGATATATGTTTATTTTGAGACTATCTGTATATATATTTTAATGTAAACGTCTTGGAGAGGCTTATGTATATACTATACAGTAGAAGCAAAGATATATTTTATTTACAAATTAAGATGTATTGAGTTATTGCCTATCAGGTGTAAAGAAATCATGGGATTGTAATCCCTAGAAACGCTCAATTTACAACCGTTATGTTATTCGTGGTTTCTGTTGGAAATAATACTTGTTATTATATTCGGGCAGAGACTTGATAATTGGATTGGTTTTGTAAGTTAAATAAAGTTCTGTATGGTTATGGGGCTATATAGAATTAAAGTTTAAAATAATAAATGAAGTAATGCAATTAAATAAAAGTAATTAAAAATAAAAAGTTAAGTCACGTAGTTAATGGTTAGCTATTGTGATGCTTTTAATTAAGTCTTTCGCTTAGTTAATTCAATGTGTAACGCTTTTATTGCTATAATGCCAGTTAACACGATGACGGCCGATGGGGTGTTACATTCCCATACACCACATATCTTAATTTCTCATTTTCAACATTTTGTTCTTCTCAGCGAGCAGATCACATTTCCCAGCAGCACTACTTGCTGAAGTGGGCATTGTAGCGAGCAATTAATTTCTCAGGCAATAGCTACAACCCATGCTCTATTTCCTTCATTTCCAACATGTTTTACTAAAGAATCCATATAAAATTCATCCTCTAAGTACACATAGTATGGAATTTTGATTTACTATTCATTGGAACCCTAACATATATGAAAATCCATGGAAACTTGATTCTAGCCAAGAAGTCTTACCACAATCAACTAAGGAGTGAAGGAAAATGAGTTTTTCAAGCCTCCATTAGCTCCTACAAGCCCAGATCCAAAAACCCTTTAAGCAGATATGGTTGAAGATCTCACAATACTAAGCTTGGGTTTCTTAATGAGGAGGAAGATCTACACAACTTTGCAGTTTATACTTTTTTCTTTCATAAACTGTAGGGAAAATGTCAATTAAAATGCTCTTCTTCCCCTATTTAATGGTGTTTTCTCAGTGGTTGAGAGAGAGAGTTTGACTTATTCAATTTTTTTTATTTTTCGCGATTGCTCGCTAACCAGTTCACTTAAGCGAGCAAGGGCAGCAAGCTTAAACACTATTTGCTTAGCTGCTCGCTTCAGCGAGCAGATGGCTGTTAAGTGTTTTCGCTTTCTTTCTTTTTATAATCTCTTAGTCAATTATCAATTCCATAATTTCAAATTAAGGTTATTATAGACATTATGAAGCAAATGCAGGAACAACTCCAGCTCTTAATGAAGGAAAAGGAAGACAATATCAAGAAGAAGAAGAGACCAGCGCCAAATGATAAGGATGATGATCATGATGACTAGGCTAGGACTTTAGAGACCTTATATATCATTATACTTGTTTTTAGTTTGTTTTATTTTGTTTAGTATAACTTATATATTTTTTAGGATTCCCATTGCTAACTTTTGTTAAAATACATTTTGATTTTAATTGGTATATTCATTATTATTTATGTTCATTCTTCTAGCCTATGCTATTTATAAGAAGATAATATAAAATATGATATTATATTATTTTTTTATTCATCCACTTGCGACAGATATTTTAGATGTTGTCGCACTTTTGGTTTGGTATTACGTTACGTGTTCCATCGCAAGATCTGTGATAGTCTAAGGTATTTGTTTCGAGGCAAAGATTGCGATCGATTTAAACTATCCTTTTGTCGCGAATTTTGCATTGAAAATGTAATATTATTTCTGTTGCTAATTTGCGAAGGAGGTTTTCCACACATATTTCGTCGCAGATTGCAATAGAATAACACTGTAAATAGGTCTGTCTATTGTGACAAAATTATAGTATTTTGCGTGGAAATTTTTTTGTAGCAATCTGCGAGGTATTTTGGATCGACCAAATTCCATCGCAAAAATCATTTGCGACAAAGCATGTACCGAGAACCTTGTTTCCTCGTAAATTCCATCGCAGAATTTTTCTGCGAGGGAATTTTGCTATTTTGTGATGGAAATGTTTCATCACTATTACGATATTTTCTAGTAGTGACTGCCTGTTATCGTCGACCTCTATCAATACTTACCCATTCAATGACTTTGGCATCGAACGTTTCCAAAATCAAATGTGTTCTATACTCTCGGATCGAGGGAATTAAATAATAGACACTTGTTGGCAACCACCATTGCCACAACTAGCCACCACCACCATCACCGATCAGCCTTACAATTGCCACCAATCACTGCTGGTGCCTCCACCACCACCACTTTCACATGCCACCATCACATCAACCACCACCATTGCTGTGTCGCCATTGGCCACCGCTGCCATTAGCCACTATAATTGCCATTACGCGCTACCACCCCCACCTACCATCCCCAATCACCAAGCACTAACCATCATTGGCACTGCCACCATTTGCCACTGCCATCACTATCATCAGTCAGCCACCACATTATCATCAAACATTACCGAACCGTTACCACAACATATTGTCACCATCTCCACAACCGCCACCAACACCACCCACTGTCACTAACTACTGATCACCAATATTGACAAATAATTTAAAATTTATTTCCATCAAATGGACCCTAAATAACCCTACTCAAAATAAAAAAAATATTGAAGAGTTGTTGGTCTAGTGATGTCTCAGTTAGATCTCAGAATTTGACCTGCTTAAAGGATAGTGAGCTCGATTTATAAGAGTTGCAATTCGTGAAAGGATAAAGAGACTCAAACTTGAAATAGGATTAGTGAGACCCGCTAGAGCTTCAAATACCTGTTGATAATTATCAAAAATAAATAAATATAAAAATGTGTAACGAGGAAGCTAAACTGAATAGGATTAGTGAGAGCACCGACACTTCAAAATCTCTGAGCTTCAAATACCTCCAACACGCGCTATAGGAATTTAAAAAAAGGTGTAAAGGTTGCGTTGTGTTGAATTTTTAGTTCCAACTATTAGATTGGTTAGATTACGATTACTATTTTATTAAGTTTAATATAAATATTTGTGATATTTTATGTTTTTTTGTAAAATTTATGAATATTATAAATTTAGATTCATTTTTTTGTGAAATTATTGAATATCAAATATAATATACACTACATAAATTAAAAATATTATTTAATATCAAAACGTGTCCTAGCGTGTCGAAATCTAACATTTTTTAGAATTAACGTGTCGGAGTGTCGTGTCGTATCGTGTCACGTGTCCCGCGTCGGTATCGGTGCTACATAGGGGAAGAGCTCTTTACAATGTCATGAATTCAATCTTAATTATTTTTTTGACAGATTCAATTAAAATGATCATTTTAGAGCTTTATCACTGAATTTATTATTATTGATGTATCAATGAAGGACTGAATTTTAACACAAGGATAGAGAAAGAGATCAATACATTCCAAGTTCAAGTATAATGTGTAAAGAAAAATGAGAAAGTTTTGACCAAGAAAAAAATAAAAAATAAATAAATAGGGCCATGATATATTTACCACAATTTTTTTTTATTATCTTAAAAATTAATCTAATCATTGTTGATTTCCGTCAATCTAATGGTTATAATTTATTAAAAATTAATAATTAATTAATAAGTACAACTTAATAATTTTTAATAAAATATAACCATTAGATTGATTAAGATCAAGATAATTAAGTTAGTGGTAAGAATGATAAATTTTTTTGGTGGCAAATATATATTTCCTCCGGGTAAAATATGGGAAAAGTGTTTACCAAAAAAAATAAAAATAAAAATGGGAAAAGCAACGCAGTGAAGATAAAAGATAAGCTAAAAAGTAAACCACTCTTCTCTATTTTCCTCCCCAATCCAATGGATTCTGCGTTCTCCGTCACCACGACGGCGCAGATGGCACTTTTCAGAGCACTCCACCGTCATTTGACCGGAGCTCCTCAACGCGCGCTCCTCCGCCGCAACCTCAAATGCATTGTTGCTTCCTACAACAACTGCTGCCGCATTCCGTGCTCTTCTGCCTCTTTCCCTTCTGCGCCGTCGTCGCCGTCGCTCGCCAAATTCCGTGCGCTGCTCAAGCGAACACCATGCCATCTGCGCTGCGTCTCGACCTCCGCTGCTTCGTTTGCTTCTTCCGGAGGCGGTGGTAATGGCGGCGGTGGAGCCGGAGACGGTGGAGGCGGCGGCGGAAGTTCTGGCGGTGAGTCTGGAGATGCTAATCTCAAACTGGTTGTAGACGCGACTCAGGAGTTTTCTGCACTTTCTCCTGATCTTATCATTCTCGATGTGTCGGTGTGAACTCTTCTCTCTGCGAGGTTTTTTGCTTTATTCTTCTGTTCTGAATTTTGATTATTTAGTTCTGTTTCTCTGTGTGTGATAGGGAATGGTGTGCGGAGGATGTGCAGCGACTGTAAAAAGGATCCTGGAAAGTCGAGTATGTTGTTGAGTTTTGGATTTGATTTAGTGTTGATGCTTCTATTATCTCATTTTTAAGATGTTTGGTGTCATGTTGTTGGTTTTCTAATAAGTTTATGCGGTTATTTGATTGAAATTGGACATTTATGCTGTATTTTAATTTCGTAAGTCTCTGGATGTTCTTGGAGATGATTACCATTGAAGTGGAAAAATCATGCTCAGAGGTTTCAAAACAATGGAGTAGTTCAGTGTCTGATAATTCTTAATTTGAATTTACTTTTTAGGATACTTATTTCTAAAAACAAAGGTTTGAAAATTAGTTTGTTTGGGAGAGTAAAATTGGCATTCTATGTTATAGAATAATTCAAGGATAAAGTGTGTCATGTTAAAGGATGTAAAGTTATGTCATTTTAAGAGAGAGAAAGAGATAGATAAAGGAGGAGAGAGAGTTGATAAAAAATAAATAAAGGTGTGGGTCCCACTTCTTTGTAAGAGTGAAAGGATATAAGTTGTGTCATTTAAAATGATAAATACTTTTCCCATAATATAAATCATTAAAAAGGCCTTCACCTAACACCTTAAAGTCTTGGGTTGAATTGGTTCTTTACATGGTATCAGAGCTTAAGTGACCACAAGGTCACGAGTTCGATCCTCACCACCCCCACTTTCTAGTGGAATTAATTAAAAAAGCACAAAAAGGTAAACCAAAATTGGGCCTGCGCAATATCCACGCTTCAAGCTCAAGAGGCTCTTGCGTGAGAGGGTGTGTTAGAGAATAATATAAATCATTAAAAAGGCCTTCGCCCAACACCTTAAGGTTTTGGGTTGAATTGGTTCTTTACATTCTATGTTGGTTGTTTCTCCTTGATAATCTCTTTTTCTGGACAAAAGGGAAAAATTGAGGAAAAGATATGTAAGGTGGATAAAAAATTATATATATTCTTTAAATGCAAGTGCGTATATAATTTTTTTTGTTTACAGTAATCTAAAATCCTGGCTCTTTACTTTTTATGTTAATGGACAGCCACAAGTGTCATCTGCTAGTGTAAATTTAACAACAGAGACAGCAATAGTTTGGCCTGTATCTGAAGCTAAAACTGCACCAAATTGGCAAAAGCAATTAGGGGAGGCACTTGCAGAGCATTTAACTAGCTGTGGTTATAATTCTAGCCTTCGAGGTATATTTTTTAGATCATTATTCGAATTGAGAGAGAAATTCATGGTGAGGGAGAAAGTAAGAGAAAATTTAGATCACCTTGATGTGAATCCGAAAACTGAATATTTATGTATAAAACAAGTTCTATTTATAGAGCTGAACAAGGCTGACTCATCTGCTGAGTTAGAAACAGCTAATCATACTAACAGAAAAGGCTAAGAAAGTATTCAGTGTACTCAGGCTCATGATAAGCTACAGTAATACAGCAATGAATAAAGGATACAAGAAAACAAAAACTAAACTATAGCTAATAATTATCAACATAGTGGCTTTTTTCTTTTTGTGTTTTCTGGCTGAAAAAAGTTATGGGAGAGGAGGGTGTCCCATTCCAATGTCAAGGCATGCCATATGCTTCAACGAGGGCTTACCTTGTGACATATTTGATGACCTACCAACGAAGGATCAGCATTAGGAGTTGACCACATGACCTTTGTGTCAAAGGAATTGGCACAATAGCTGGCTATTTAAAACCAGCAAATTCATAGCGTAGTACAGGTGGATATTTAAATTCAGCAAAGTCTATGTTTGTACAGCTTTAAATTCGTAAATCTTTTATTCTCTCCTTAATTAGGATAGCCCAGCTGCAGGATAGATCTATAATTCTGTATATGGTAGCTTAGATGATTTACAGGACTAAAAATAAACTTGTATCAAATATATTATATGAGAATTCTCCCAGAGGAGAGCATAGTTTTGCCTACACTTTTCTACGTCTGACATTGCATCAAATTATCTCATGATCCTAACTTAGCTAAAAAATTCCACATCTCCTTGTCCTTTGTTCCAGCCCTGTTGTAGTCCAGACCATGTTGTTCTGAGTAATTTTTTTGGTTTATTCCCAGTTCAAGTTTGGTTCTTTGTGATCAAATTCTCTCAGCTCATGTCTTCCAGAAAGTCTGACACCTTCTTGGTAGTCTATGTTAAGTCAGGAGAAAACAAGACTTTGATGAAGTCTCTATGTCTCAACTACAAAATGCAGCCTGGATTATATAGCCAAAGAGTTATAAATACAGATATCACTAGTATCTTTATTACCTTTATTACTTGATTCTACGTACCCTATTTACATAATCTATCAGAATGGAAGAAACAAGAGAGTTTCATAAAAACTAAAAACTGTATATTCAACATACTACATATCCTGTACATCAGTTTATATTTATACAAAGGAAAGCTAAGGAAAAATAAGGACACGTAGTCCATTCTTACTAATAGAAGAGACTAGAAACTAATCTACTAATTAGCTAAGATAACTAACCAAAACAGAATAACAAACTAATGACAGTTAAGCAAAACAGAATAACAAACTAATGACAGCTAAGCAAAACAGAATAACAAACTAGTTACAAATAAATAGGTGTAATACCCCCCCTCAAGTTGGTGGGTGGAGATCATACAACCCCAACTTGAATAGGAAGTCATGAAAGGAAGCTGGATTCAAGGCCTTTGTGAAGATGTCAGCAAGCTGCTGATGAGTAGAAACTGGAAACAAATGAATCAAACCAGAAGCAAGCTTTTCCCTGGTGACATGGCAGTCTAATTCAATGTGTTTGCTGCGTTCATGAAAGGAGGGATTGTGTGCAAGATAAATGGCAGCTTGGTTATCACAATAAAGGCTGACAGGTTTGGTGACAGGAACTTGAAGATCATGGAGTAAGTAAGTAAGCCATTGAACTTCACAAGTGGTAGCAGCTAGAGCACGATATTCTGCCTCCGCAGATGACCGTGAGACTGTGCTTTGTTTCTTTGATTTCCATGAAATGAGAGAAGTACCAAAGAAAATACAAAAACCAGTTGTAGATTTTCTGGTGTCAGGACAGGTTGCCCAATCCGCATCAGCAAACCCAGATAACACCAAGGGAGATTGCGAACAAAATAACAAACCCTTTGCTGGAGAACCTTTGAGGTATCTTAGAACCCTGAGAGCAGCCACATAATGATCCTTCATTGGTTTAGCCACAAACTGACTCAACTGTTGCACTGCAAAACAGATATCTGGTCTGGTGTTAGTCAAGTACATTAAGCGACCAACTATCCTTCTGTAAGCAGCAGGATCATCAAATAATTCTCCTTGATCCTGTTTTAACCTTAAAGAAGGCTCCATGGGTGAAGATGCTGGTTTAGCATTAAGAAGTCCACTCTCAGCTAAGAGTTCCAGTACATATTTGCGTTGGTTTAGAATCAAACCAGTCTTGGAGCGAGCTATTTCCATACCAAGAAAGAAATGTAAAGGACCAAGGTCTTTAATGCAAAATAAAGCATTCAAATGTTGCTTGACAGTATTGATTTGGATCATACAATTCCCAGCAAGAATCATATCATCTACATAAACCAAAAGACAAGTGAATGTGTCACCAACTACCTTAGTGAAAAGGGAGTAGTCAGCCTTCGATTGGACAAAACCCAGCTTGTAAAGTTCCATATTCAACCGTGCATTCCATTGGCGGCTTGATTGTTTCAGTCCATAAATGGACTTATGCAATTTGCAAACTTGATTTGCATGAATAGATTCAACTCCCTGAGGAATAGTCATGTAAACTTCTTCTGATAAGTCCCCATGAAGGAAGGCATTGTTAATGTTAATTTGTTCAAGGAACCAGCCCCTTGCAACAGCAACCGAAAGCAACAATCTGATAGAGGTGAGCTTAGCCACAGGAGAAAAGGTCTCAAAGTAATCAACTCCTTCCATTTGGTTGTAGCCTTTGGCTACCAAACGAGCCTTATGTCTAGCTACTGTGCCATCAGGATTGTGTTTGATTTTATACACCCATTTTGAACCAATGGGATGCTTTCCTTTGGGGAGATCAACAATGGACCAAGTGTGGTTGCGGTTTAGAGCATCAAGCTCTTCAGTCATTGCCAAAATCCATTCTCTAGACTTAACAGCCTGAGTATAGGTACGTGGTTCAACAAAAGAACTCAAGTTGTGGCAAAAAGCAGCATAAGGAGAGAAGCATTTGTCATATGTGAGAACAGAAGAGACATCATGTTGCATATGTTTACCTGAAGAAGAATGAGGTTCAACTGAGACCATAGACATATTGCAGTGAAAATCATGTAAATGAGGAGGTGGCATCCTTATTCTACTTGACCTTCTAAGTCCAGTAGATAATTCTGGTAGGGACTCGTGTATAACTCTGGTTTCTGCAGGTTCAAAGGCAACATCAGAGGTTGAGGAAATAGTGTGGTTTTCAAGCAAGGTAGGATTTGGACTAGATTGGTGGTTGGTGTCTAATGATACTGGTTGGTTTCCAAGTTGTGGTACGGGCTGGTTGTCAATAAGCATTGAAGTGACAGGTTGGCTAGGTTGAGTGTTGGACAAACATGTGTCATAGATAGGAGGGATAAAAGTAGGTAGCACTTTAGGTGATTCAGAATCTGTAGAAACAGCTTTCTGACCATCAATGAAGGGAAAGTTTCTCTCATAGAAAACAACATTTCTAGAAACCAGGATTTCTTTGGAAGCCAAGTCATATAGCAAGTATCCTTTGGTCCCTTCTCTATGTCCCAGATATACACACTTTCTGGCTCTTGTGTCAAACTTGGTGCGATGTACTTGAAGTGTGGAAGCAAAGGCAAGACAACCAAAAGACCGAAGATGGATTATGACAGGGGGCTTGTGATAAAGTAACTCATAGGGAGACTTGTTATGTAAGGCTGGAGAATTTAACCTGTTGATAATGTGAATGGCATGTTGGACACAATAACACCATAATATCTTTGGAATATTGCCTTGAAAGAGGAGTGCCCTGGCTGTATTCAATATATGCTGATGCTTCCTCTCCACAACACCATTTTGTTGTGGAGATTCAACACAAGAAGTCTGGTGCAGGATGCCTTTTTGAACAAAGAAATCTGACATTAAAAATTCAGATCCATTGTCACTTCGAAATGTCTTAACTGTTACACCAAATTGATTTTCTATAAGTGTAACAAAGTTATGGATATGAGTTCTAGTTTCTGACTTCAATTTCATCAAGATGCCCCATGTAAATCGTGTATGATCATCAACAATAGTCAACATGTATCTGTGTCCATGAATTGAAGAAGTAGAATATGGTCCCCAAATATCAATATGAACCAACTCAAAAGCCTTATTAGAAACAGTAATACTTGAATTGAAGGGTAACTTCCTTTGTTTAGCATGGTGACATATATCGCATGGATTGTCAGGATGCTTACATGAAATAAAAGGAAATTGAGTCATCATTGACTTTATTACAGAAGATGAACAATGGCCTAGTCTTAAATGCCACAAATCAACTAAGCAAGGTTGAATAGTAACTATATGCATAAGTCTTTTCTTCTTCAGTGTCACTGCTTCCTGGTCTTTCTCTTGTGTGAGAATGTATAATCCACCATCTAGTCTAGCTGAACCAATCATCTTCATTGAAGGATGCTGCTGAATGGTGCAGGTAAGGGGCTGAAAAATGACAGAACAATTAGTGTCTTGGGCCAACTTGGTTACTGAAATCAGATTAACACTAAAGTCTTCGACAAATAGCACATTCAGCAAGGTAAGTGTCTGAGAAAGCAAAACTGTCCCTGAGTGGTAAGAATAAACCTGACTTCCATTAGGTAATGTGATGGCTATGGGCTCAATCTTCTTTGGTTGAATTAAAATACCAAATGAATAAGTAATATGGTCAGTGGCTCCTGTGTCTAGGATCCACTGCACCATATCATTGTTACCTGAAGAAGAACCCGAGTTCTCTGTATCAGCTGTCATAGTTTTAGTTCCAGATCTGACAGAGCAAAGGTACGCTGCTTGGGAGAGATGTAACACCATGGTTCTTTCATGGTTGCATCGATCCATTGTTGATTCTATTTCACAATCGATCCTATGGATGGATCGAGCATTTGATGTGTGGAGAGACCTTAAAGAAAGGTTTTCTCAATCTGACATATTTCGAATTTCTGACTTACATGATGAAATCTTCCGCTTGCATCAAGGAGAGAGTTCTGTCTCCGACTTTTATACACAACTCAAGATCCTTTGGGATGAGTTGGAATCTTTACAACCAACACCTACTTGTAAGTGTGTTAAACCTTGTTGTTCGATCTCTTCTCAAGTGTAGCCACGTCCTCTTCCCCTAGAGGAAAACTGCCCACGAGTGTAGTCACGTCCTGGCTGCTGTTCAGTTGTGTTGAAAAATGCCTTTGAATTACTATCTGGAATACTAGGCATCACAATAACCAAATTCATCTGTCTTTCTTGCTGAGTGATTAATGAAAAGACGCGGTTAATAGAAGGCAAGGGGTCCATTAACATGATTTGGGATCTTACATGAGAATATTGCTCATTAAGTCCCTTTAAAAATCTAATAGAATAGTCTCTATCTCTGATACTTTTCACTTGAGAAGAGATCAAACAACAAGGTTTAACACACTTACAAGTAGGTGTTGGTTGTAAGGATTCCAACTCATCCCAAAGGATCTTGAGTTGTGTATAAAAATCGGAGACAGAACTCTCTCCTTGATGCAAGCGGAAGATTTCATCATGTAAGTCAGAAATTCGAAATATGTCAGATTGAGAAAACCTTTCTTTAAGGTCTCTCCACACATCAAATGCTCGATCCATCCATAGGATCGATTGTGAAATAGAATCAACAATGGATCGATGCAACCATGAAAGAACCATGGTGTTACATCTCTCCCAAGCAGCGTACCTTTGCTCTGTCAGATCTGGAACAGAAATGGAACCATTAACGAATTGGAGCTTGTTCTTGGAGATTAAAGCCATGGTCATGGCTCTAGCCCATCCATGGTAGTTTTTGCCATTCATAAGAGTGGATACCAATACAAGAGATGGATTCTCGTTCGGATGTAGGTAATATGCACTATTCGGATCTGAGAAGTTTTCTGATGCATGTGTTGCTTTGATGCTTGCAAACGCATGCGTGAAGTCTGAAGCATGTTCTTCAACAACAGGTTGAACATCATTCTTAGGTGAGCTCTGATTCGCCATAGTCGTTCTTCTTCAGCTATCAAGGAAGATCAAAACAAAACTCAAAGAAACCACCAGAAGGAGAAAAGAGGCAGAAAGAAACCGGCGAATATCAGAGCTCCAAATGAAGCTTTGATACCATATCAGAATGGAAGAAACAAGAGAGTTTCATAGAAACAAAAACTGTATACTCAACATACTACATATCCTGTACATCAGTTTATATTTATACAAAGGAAAGCTAAGGAAAAATAAGGACACGTAGTCCATTCTTACTAATAGAAGAGACTAGAAACTAATCTACTAATTAGCTAAGATAACTAACCAAAACAGAATAACAAACTAATGACAGTTAAGCAAAACAGAATAACAAACTAATGACAGCTAAGCAAAACAGAATAACAAACTAGTTACAAATAAATAGGTGTAATATAATCAGCGATAGTATTTACATAATTACTACAATTACCAAAATCTTCATTGCTAGAAGCCTAGAATTACTCTGCGTGGCATTCCAATTCCATATATTTGTCAAAGATAAGAAACCGTGGGGTCATGTTCTGGCAGCAATCCTGCTCCTAATCCTATAACAAACACAAACACAAGGACTAAGTGGGAGGTCAAGAATGCTTAAATCATGGCGTGAACCGTAGGCTTTGTTGAGCCTGGCATTGTCCTAATTCTAAATCTTCGATCCTTCAAGACTTTACCCAATATGTGGGCTTACCAGAAGAAAATCTGTAGTCAGAATAACACTGCTTGAAGATTCTAATATGAACATGAAATTACCATTTTTCAACTAGTCTCACTATCTTTGAACTTTTCTCTCATTTCATGAATAGGGGCTTGACACAAAAGTTTGTTATCAAGAGCTTGACAAAAGGAGATGAAGATGTAGACCGAAACTTATTTAGTGGAAAGTAATAAAACAAGATTTAATGGAGTAGGATATAGATTGGCGGATGGTGTGTCTTAAGACGGATTGGAGTAAAGCTATTAGCATTGTGGAGGGTTATACCTGTTTTTCTTTCTATGTTCTAGATGGTCCCTTTTTAGTCCCCTATATTTCTCTTTATTTCTTTCTTTACATTTTTTTTCTTATATTTCTCTTTTATCCTCTCAATTTTTTTTCTCTTATTTATTTATTTATGTATTTTTTTTTCTTTATTTTATCATTCTATTTCTTTAATTATTTTTATTTTTACTTTCATATTCTTTGTTGCCCTCTTATATATTTTTCTCTCTTATGTATCTTTATTTTTACTTTCTAGTGTTATTTATTTTTTTAATTTTTTTTATTTCCTCAATTTTTTTGAACTTTTCATATGGATTTATCTGCCACTAACCAGAACTAGTTTGGGATAAAAGTGTTGTTGATGTTCATAAATAGGTGCTGAACACAGAAATATATTCTATGAGAACTTAACTCCTGAAGTCTTAGTTTGGCCACTCTTAGAACTATGGGATAATTTAGAAACCATTATTGATTTCTCCCTTCAGTTGGTGAATCTATGTGGCTTCTTGTGGTGAGTATTGGAGAGCCATGTCTTTGTTCAGCTGCCTTGCATGTTGAAGAATTTGCTGATGTTGAATCTGAAAGTAGCAATCCTTTAGTTATCCAGAATTTTGAGGACCCTAATTCATATGAAGTCAGTTTTATGTATGTATGATTGAGGGGAATATATAGTTGTGTACCTAATTAATGTTTACAGCTGCTGTATTTTAACTTTAGCCCCCACCATTTAGTATAGTAAACATTCAATACCTTAATTATGGTTTTAAGTTGTAACTGTACTGCTCTCCTATTATAATGCGTTTTCCTCCCCCTCATTGAATTCTCTTTATCATGTATGATGATAATGATGACTCAAACTTTTCTGATTTTGGTTTAAAGCATAAAGAATTTTTTTTTTTTTACTTTATAGACCACATTCCCTTTTTGCATATTTGTCACCTCCTACTAGTCACCTGACCACTATGCAAACCAATTCCGCCAATAACCGGGAAAATGGATTATATTGCAAAACACTGATGGGAACCTGATGTAAATCCTTGTCTATTGCTGATAGTTATTTTTAATTGCTTCTATTTTACTTTTCTTTTTCTATTGCTTTAATTAATTTTTGGAGGCTACAGAACTACAGGGGCACCCTGGGTGGTGGTGTGAGGATTGTGGACAGTTAGTTATACCTTAGATTGCATGAATCACCACCCTCTTATACTTGCTTACCCGCTAGCACATTTTTCCTCAGTATATTCTTGGGAGATTAGCTTTTTCCACAGAACTTGTTGCCATGGAGGCCTCATTGGAATCATAAATTATTCTGCTACTTGAATGTATAAAATTTTGAGAAAATTGCAAACAAGAAAGTAATATTTTTTTGGTAAAAATATTTCCAGCATAAGAATAACTAACCTCTTAGAGTGGCTATAGGTGGTTACTTATTAGCCACTATTCAAAAATCATTAACCTGATGAGTGGTTAATTTTCCTAAACATAAAATATTTTAATCAAGAATGATATTGTGGTAATTTTTCCTAATATTTTTTGGCGAATCTAGTTATAGTAGTCTGATGCTTGTCATTTTTAAATTTCATCTCTGAGTTCAAGTTACAATTTTCAGAGTGATCAAATTCTTTTGCTAGGTTGAAGCTTATTGCATGTATGGAATCTGAATCACCCCAGCTTTCTCCATTGATGTGTTTGATTTCTTAACTATTCTGCTGTTTCTGAAAGTGCAGATTCAGCAAGAGACAGTTTTCTCCAAATATTTGAAAGAAAGACGGAGGAAAGGCATAGACAATTAAGAGAAAGTGGTAAGCATCCCATTAAATCTTTTCTATGTAAAATGTAGCAACAAGAGCCTACATATGATATTTCTGAGTGGTTCTCTAATGATTCATCTGCTGTGATTTCTGAGGCTAATTGACATACTTCCTTTTTTTTTTGTATGTTGTTTTAAGGTCGCGAGCTAGCTGTTTCTTGGGCTCTTTGTGCTGTCTGTCTTGTTGGCCATCTCTCTCATTTCTTTGCAGCAAAGGCACCATGGATCCATGCATTTCATTCCATTGGGTTTCATCTATCATTGTCTTTGTTTACATTGCTTGGTCCTGGACGTCAACTTGTCCTTGATGGCTTAAAAAGCCTTCTTAAAAGGGCGCCAAACATGAACACCTTAGTTGGTCTTGGAGCTTTATCATCATTTACAGTCAGTTTATTTGCTGTCTTGCTGCCAAAATTGGTAAAATGTCTTTTCAAAGTTTGTTATCTCCAACTTGTAATGTTGAATTCATTTAGTTGATGGCTACATTTAGCAACTCAATTACCTCGAACTAATTAAAGAAAATGGAAAACTCAAATTACTGTTATTGTCAGTCATTTAGTTTTGACTGATGCAGTTATGTCAAATTCATTGTTGCCATGTAGCTGTAGTTTGCTCTTTGCAAGGTCACTAGCAGTTCACACATTATTATTTTTGAATTCTCTTCAAGTTTGTTTTAGATTGGGCTTAATACACTCTTTGATCTCTTCTAAAAATTCACAGATACATATAAGTGTATATACAGCTTTCGGCCCCCACACTTGCATGCATGCACACGTACAAGTAGGTTGATAGAGTCAGTTAATTTGTTCTAATGGATTGTATTTTTGTTATTAGCAATAAATAAAGAGACAATAGTTTACTCGTTCCTTCATAGTCTAGTCTGGTTTGGTAAAGCCTTTATGCCATCTACAGTACAATGCTGGATATAGCTTCCTTTTTTCTCTTTTTCTTTTGGTTAAAGACTAAAGAATTGTGGATGTGGCTTAGGCTGATGCATACTTATCTACCTAAGTTGAATAGTGTTCTATTCATCTTATTCTCATATAAGAAAAAGAAAACTTTTCATAACTACCTTATATTACATGCAGCCCTCTCTCATTTTACTAACAAGAATGGAAACCAACTATTGGTTAGACTTAGATGTGCATCATGTGCTTGCATTTACATATTAATGAGAAGCTAGAAAGTATATTTGTTTCATTGAAATTATGCTGCTGGACATGGGATAGCAATTGATATAAGTTTAATTGTAGTAAATGGTATTTTTTGTGCAGGGTTGGAAGGCTTTCTTTGAGGAACCAATTATGCTAATTGCATTTGTCTTGTTAGGAAGAAATCTTGAACAGAGGGCTAAAATTAAAGCAACCAGTGATATGACAGGACTTCTTAGCTTATTGCCTTCAAAAGCTCGCCTTGTAGTTAACAATGGGGAAACAGAGATTGGCTCAGTTGTTGAAGTTCCTTCTGACAGTCTTTCTGTTGGAGACCAAATTATTGTATTACCTGGAGTAAGTAATATTAGAATCTACATATTATCGTATTGTTAGTAGCTTCTTCACCCTTTTTTGGTATTTGATGAAGCTTCAGTTGTGTATTCTTTTAGAAAGGCAGAATTTGTTTGGAGTATCTTTGGGTGATAAAAGTATCTGGTGAAATATTAGAGAAAAAGAAAAAATGATAATATTGGCGTGTTTTATGTCCACTACCGGGGCAAAAGGGGGAAGAGGGATTACCTATCTAACTGCTTTGCTTCCATATTCCTGAAGTATGATGCTGTTTGTGCTGCAAAACTATTGCTAGTCGTGATTTGAAGTTTGAAAACATTCTGCTTAAATTTTTACAAGTGACATGCACAACATATTTGTCATAGCTACTTGCTTTTCCCTTTAACCCATATATCTCATTCTCTAGGACCGTATTCCAGCTGATGGAATTGTGAGAGCTGGTAGAAGCACTGTAGATGACTCAAGTTTCACTGGGGAGCCACTGCCAGTAACAAAAGTACCTGGGGTACATTCTATCTCGACATAATTTGTTATAATTTGAGATTTTTTTGGCTTTTGACACAACTTGTAGATATTGTTGGTTCCTTTGAACAATGGTGTATGCTGTGATAATTGGCTCTAAATTCATCAGAGCATTGTGCGTGGTTTATCATAAAACAGGAAAACAATTTGGTTTTTAATGTTCGTGTTGTACATTTGCATCTTAACAGAGGATGGGCATACTTCATTTTCTGTGGATATATGATTGAACCTTGCACATTTCTGTACGTGTAGCAGTAGGGGAAGTTGATTTAAGTAACTGATTGATGGGTTTTATATCTGCAGAGTGAGGTTGCAGCTGGAAGTATAAATCTTAATGGATCTCTTACAATTGAAGTGCGGAGACCAGGTGGTGAGACTTCTATGGCAGACTTTGTTCGTCTAGTTGAAGAGGCCCAAAGTAGGGAAGCTCCTGTACAGCGGTTGGCTGACAAGGTTCTCTTACTGAATCTCATATTTCTTTTATAGCAAGTTTGTTTTGTTTTGTTTCTACATTAAGTTGTCTGGCTAGTGGCCACTGGCCAGAGTTAGTTTCCTTAAATTGGGATGCCTGATCCACAGGTTTAGCATTATAATTGATGCTCTCTTCTGGCTTGGAAGAATAAAATGTCTTGATAAATTGACCAAAAAATTATGGAACCTGGTTATTATAGTGTTACAAGTTCAGAATTAACGGAATTAGAACTTTCCCAGAAAGTATGAGAAAATGAGAGAAACTGCAGAGAGAGAAAATCAAATTACTCTGAATGGTTCAGAGTGTATACTGAACTGATCAAGTGATTTACACAGCAGTACATAAATAGTTGAATATCTGTAAACTGCATATGACATCTAACTGAATCCGTTAGCTGTTACAAGGTCACAAACTGTTAAACTGTTGTGACAGCCTAACAGAACAGATACTCTAATAATAAGAATGGTTTAGGTTCAGATAAGATGTGAAGCTTGAAGTCTGTACAGGATTTTTTTTTCTTCTTTTTTTTTGGTTTTTGTTTTTAGGGAGAGGAAGAAAAAAAGAGGGGGGGGGGGGGGTGGGGTTTATAGTTGACCTTACTGGGGGTTCAGAGCATCATAGCTGTTATAACTTGTATAGATAACATTTTTCTCTTTTTGCAAATTTTCACTTGGCTTTCTACTTAAAGGTCTTCTTTTCATGTTCAGAAAAGAAAATAAAAAAGTTACCATTTCATGCCAAGATAAATGTGTTCTTTTTCTTACTTTTTATTTGGGTTTATCGGTCGCCTACTGCAACTAGTGAGGGATAAAGGTGTTGTTGATGTTAATGTCAAGATGATTTAAATAGAACTTTAAGGAAGAAAATGATTATTTAGATCATGACAAATGGAGGAAATGAATATAAAAAATGAAATTTGTGGCTACATTTTAAGTATATCTGTGTTGGAAGTCTATTAGTGATTTAAGAAGTTGCAAATTATGCTTATCTGTGTATGTGTTCCTTTGCTGGTATTATTGGTATTCTCAATTATCTTTATGCTTATATATTCTTCAATAAATCAAGTAACAGCTTTTTGTGTGTCCAGGTGGCTGGACACTTCACTTATGGAGTGATGGCGGTCTCTGCTACCACATTTATATTCTGGAGTCTGTTAGGCACACACATTTTACCTGCTGCTGTATATCAAGGAAGTGCAGTTTCACTGGCTTTGCAGCTTGCTTGCAGTGTTCTGGTATGTTTTCAAATGTCTTCCATGGACGTTATATATCCCATCATGTATTTTGAGGCACATGGCAGCTTGAGCATATTTTGCCTTCATCTATATTTTGTGTCTCTCACATAATGGCTTGGTCCTTTAGATTGAAATTCTTTGACTTGGAACAAGAATTGTTGGGAACAAGTGGTCGAAAGTTTAACCTAGATGCGCTTTGATAGAATTGAGAGTGTGCAGAGAAAATGAGAGAAAATCTGAGAAAGTTAAATTGAAAGTTGATTATTCAGTTGTTAGATCTGAGTACAGGTTTAGTGTAGTCATCCCAACAGAATTCTAACAGACTAACAGTAACTGTTTAACAGTAATTGATAACTGACAGTTACTATTAGAACAAACCTAACTGACAACTGTACTAACTGAACCTCTACTAACTGTACAATTCTATAACACGTGTGAAATAGCTATAAGAATAACTACTCTAATATGCCCCGAAACTCAGGGTGAGTCAAAGAATTGAGCACACACCCTGAGTTTGTTTCTCAGTTCACAGAATCTGCTGGTGGACTGGGCTTTGGTTTGGATGTCTGTATATTGATCATGGGCAGGGAACTGCAACTGGGACATTCAGTTCTGCATATTGAAGTGCTCCAGCAATAGACATATACTGAGTGGGCTCTAAATTTTGTAAGTTTACAGCTTGGCATCAGTCATTTATGCCTTAGCAAGCAAGTCCCTTATGTATTTCCCTTAAGATAATAGTAGAGAGCCACTTGGAAAGTGCTTAACTTCAATACCCAAGAAATAGCCTAGTTTTCCAAGTAGCTTTAGTGCAAATACTGAGTCAAATTTTGTGATCAGCTTATCAATCAGTGGCAGTGAGCTACCTGTTACAATAATGTCATCTATATATGCTAGAACTTAGAATATTTGTTTCTTGTAATTTAGTGAAAATGAAGGAGGAGGGATCACATTTA
Source organism: Gastrolobium villosum (assembly GCA_032173675.1). Taxonomy (NCBI): domain Eukaryota; kingdom Viridiplantae; phylum Streptophyta; class Magnoliopsida; order Fabales; family Fabaceae; genus Gastrolobium; species Gastrolobium villosum. The sequence goes on from JAVKPL010009774.1 coordinate 20,314, forward strand.
TGGGACCAAAACCTAAAACTGATTAAGGTGTCTCCAAGGCGCTCAAACCAAAGCCCTTGGTGCTTGTTTTAAGGTATAAATAGCCTTGTTGAGTATGCACGCCAAATATCTGTTTTCAACCTCAAAACTAGGGGGCTACTACATCTTCATCTAGCAGGTCATCTAAGAAAACATTGTTAACATCAAGCTGTTGTAAGCAATGTATCAGACACAGAAGATAGCTGTTGCGATCTCGGCAAGTGCACCGATCGTTCCAAGTAATAAAGTGATAAGTAAGTATCGTCTCCACAGGGATTGATAAACAATTACTACTATAACCAGTCCTCTTAAGTTAGATAAATCAATTGGTGTTTTCACACTATGGTAACTCAAAATGTAAATACTTGATTTTAGGGTTTTTATGAAAAAGACTTAAAATAAATGCAGAAAATGTTTTTGTAGAAAACGTGATGAAGAAGACTGTAGCCAGGGTACATTCACCAATTGTTCCCAATTTTACTTCGGATTGATTCATAATACCTATTGAAATTAACAACTCAGACAAATTATCATCTTTTAGAAATAATTAGTTAGACCCCAATCCCTTGGCGATCTAACCCTTTACTTCAATTGGAACCCTAATCCCTTAGTAATCCCGCCTGAAAATAAACATTATGTAGATAAATCCCACGACTGCAATCCATACAAGTCTATCCCTAGAACATGCATGGAGAGTCATCTTTATCTCCTTTCAGGATCAGTATTCCAATATCCCTATTGTGAATCCTGATCCCCAGAATATCATTTCCTATTAGGTTGATCAGATCTAATAGAAATAATATCAATACGCTCAAGATAAAAGATGAAATATATTAATTCAATACATAGAATGATTCAATCCTTGTAGCAATTGTTTACAAAGGGATCATGCCCCTGACTACAGAAATAGATCTAGCCAATCAACATCATGATCGCTGATCTGATTTCAACATGAACTGAAAATAGAAGAAGAAGAATACAAGAACAGAATGACGAACACGAAGAACGCCCTCTTCCTTCAGCCGGATCTAGGTCTTGTGGTGTGTTCTGATGTTCTCTTCTTCAAGGGTTGAGTCTCTTTTTATAAGAGACTTTGACCTAAAATGTGAAATTTGAAATTCCATCCTTTCGCGCCTCCCACGCTGATGGCGCGGATCTCGCGCTCTCAGCGCGGGACCTTCTGCCAATTTTCTTCTTCCCACGCTCTGAGCGCCATTCCCGCGCTGTGAGCGTGAAATTATAAGATTGTCCGTATAACGGAAACCTTACAATTTATTACATAAACGTTATAACGGAAATATTAAAGTATGAATTTATTACAGAAACGTTTAACGGAAAGATTTAATTAAAATAAATTTGAATTCAAATTTCGAATTTAAAATCTGAATTCAACATTTGCGCGATCCTCTGATGCTGCAAGCGCCATTCCCACGCTCGTAGCGTGGGCCTTTAGTTTCACTTTGTCCTTTTCAGCTCTAATTTGTGCATTTCTCCTATGAAATCAACATAAAATCAGTATATAACTTCAGATTAAGATATTTGACAAATTAACAGTGATTTTGCCCTTTTCTTGCATCAGATTAAGTAACATTCTTCCTCTTTTTATCTTACAATTCCTTATATGCTGATCGCATATCAAATAATTCCCAGATTTAAACGTTGCTGTCCCCAGCAATGTAAAAGACTAGTCCAGGACATATTTAATTAATCCAACATAACATTCCAGAGACAATCTCAGACACAATATGCCATGCATGCCTGACTCAACATCATAAACTCCCAATAATGTCATCAGCTTCTTAGAGATACAAGTCTACATTGGTTACCCCTCACACAGATAAATAATATTCACTCAACACTCAGTGTTTAAGGGTATAATGAGCACTCAATCACTCAAAGCTATAACACTACCATAGGCTTGATCATATTCTGAAAAATTCTTAAAAATGAAGAATCACACACATGCATTAATTGATCAAAAGGACTTCACAGGTTGTAACTTGGCCCGGGTAACAGGGTAGGAATATATGGATAGTAGCTCAAACAACAATGAGATTGAAAACTAATATTATTTCACTTTAACACATTCAATTCAATGATTTTTGCTCCACTAACATTCCCACAGAATTTCGGGAATTAATTCCTTCCAGCCCACCTTTTACTCTTTTTTTTTTTTTTATAAGGGCATAGATGAATTTTTTTTTTTTTTATCCCTTAATCACTTGACCTTTGTGGAGCTTACCTCAATTTCTTTATTTTATTTTCAACACATTCAATGATTCAATCTCAATCAAGGTAAGTCACGAAAAATGGATATAGGCTAAGCCATCAATCAGGCCACAGGTCATTTATCAAGAATTAAGTTCAGGCTCAAAGGGCTAGCAAGGGAAAATCTCATAGAGGTGAGTTATTTTGGCCAATAGCAATTAAGAACAAAATGCCTTTATCATATCAATCAATGCATGCATAATAGAGAAACAAATCAAGTTCTAGAGTATTACAACAGTGAGACCTCTCAACAAAAATTTCAGTGTTTAGGCTCAAAACCTCACAGCTATGGTATCAATGCAGACTCAAGAAAATTGACCTCAGACATTATCAGAATTTCACAATATTAACTCAGACAAACGAGTAATCATGCAATCTAATTATGCTTATGCAATGTTATGCCAGAAAGTCATACAATATATTCCAAGAATTTAATCATGTACATTAACAAGATGAGCACATTTAAACCTGAGATTTATTCAAAACACACATTTTTTTATTTTTTTATTTTTATATTTTTTTTATTTTTTTTAATGGCACACCAAATAACTATAAAAAATAACTAAGAAAATGAAAAGAGTTAGGATATCTCCCCTGATAGAAGAATTGCAGTTCTAAGGCGCAAGCCCACCATTCCCAGATTTAGAGCATTGTTGTCCTCAGCAATAATTAAACCACAAGAAGGAAAACCTGCACAATGGAACAAGCAGTGGCATATAGAAGAGACTATAATGCGCACATTAAAACATCAGAGAAAAATATACTAACTAAAATACAAAACAGAAAAATAAACTAATGTACAAAATCTCCGTCAGCAAGGAGAAAAAGTCAAACCCTCTATGTCATCCCACTCAGCAGCGTGGGATGACTCAGCAAATGGAGGATCTGGTGGTATTGGCTGCCTTGGTGTTTGGAGCCACCATTCCCAGATTTGGCCCAAACCATGGAGCCATGTTAGAAACTCTTTGAAGCTTTGATTCTTCCGAGAAATAGAATCTCGGTGTCTCTTATTGAACTTCAGCTTCCGATGTCTCTTCCAACTCTTATCAAAGAGTTTGATCACCTCCTTTCTCAGTACCTTCTTCATTGTAGGATGACTCCTTTCTTGAGTTTTTTTCCCATGTTTGTCATCCTTCTCATTAAGAATTTTGTTGGTATGGGAAGATGGATCTTTATCTTTTGAATCAGTCTCATGTTCCTTTAATACTTCAGTCACTACCTTGTTACAAAAGAAGATTTCTTTTAGAGTTTTAGGAGACTCCTTCGATTCCACCTTCATGACACCATCTTTCTTGGCATCATTTGTTTTTTTAGGAACCTTAACCGCCACACTTTGTTTTTCCTTTGAAACTTTAAAACAATCATCTTTGTGAGAAGACTGTTTTAAAGAATTAAAGACATTGATGGTAACGGTCTCATCATTCATCCTTAGCTCAAGCTTTCCGTTTTCAACATCAATCAATGCACGGGATGTAGCTAAGAAAGGTCTACCCAACAAAAGAGGCATTGCAGCTCCTCCTTCCATATCCAACACCACAAAATCAGCAGGAAAAATGAACTTGTCCACCTTCACAAGAACATCTTCTATTATTCCACTCGGCTTCCTTGAGGACTTATCAGCAAGTTGTAAAGATGCTTGAGTAGGCTTCAACTCGGTAATCCCCAAGGAATTGCAAACAGAAAGGGGCATCAGATTAATGCTAGCCCCAAGATCACACAATGCCCGACTGATTTTTGTGTTCCCAATTTCAATAGGGATATTGAAGCTCCCTGGATCATTACGCTTAGGCGGGACCTTCTTGGTAATAATAGCACTACACTCCTCAGTGAGTGTCACCGTTTGGCATTCCTGCAGTTTGTGCTTCCTTGACAACAAGTCCTTCATAAACTTTGCATAATTTGGCATGCTAGACAAAGCTTCAGCAAAAGGAATATTGATGTGCAGCTTTTTGAAGATATCCAAAAACCTGTCATAATGCTTATTATAGGCTTCTTTCTTGAACCTTTCTGGGTAAGGTGCTTGAGCCATCACATACTCATGGCTCAACTCAAACTTCTTCTTCTCAACTGGCTTTTCTTCTTCCACGGGTTTTTCAATTTCATTTTCTGGCTCCTTAACCTCCTTAAGCTTCTTCTTAGCTTCCATCTTTGTGTTTGGCTTTTCTGGGGTTGCCACTACTTTCCCGCTTCTAGTTGTAATATACATGCAATCCTCTTTTGGATTGATAATTGTATTACTTGGAAATGTACCTGGAATTCTTTCTGAAAATTGTTTTGCCAGCTGGCCTATCTGATTCTCCAGGTTCCTAATAGAAGCATTTGTGTTCTTGTTGTTGGCTCTGGTTTCTTCCATGAAAGCATTGGTGTGTTGAGCCATCTCATTAGAAGCCTTAGCCATCTGAGCAAAAGCTTTTTCCCACTCAGCAGGCTCACTTTGTTGATTCTGTGAAGGTTGAGCATAATTATTATTAGCTTTAAAATCCATACCTGATCCTTGAGTCCTCCGCTGAAAGTTGTTGTTACCACCAGGGAAATTTTGATTTCGCTGGAAGTTTTGTTGTTGTTGAGGACGCTGATCGTACCAAATCCCATTCACCTGTAATTGTTGAAGTGAATCTTCGGATGATGGATTCGGACATTCACTGGATTCATGACTTTCTTGGCATTGGTCACAAATCAGAGGAGTTGTTTGAACCTTTGACACTTGTAACTTGTCAAATTTTTCACTTAAACTGTCAAACTTTTTAGATAATGATATTACATCACTATCTGCTGGTTTTGTTACTGCTCTTTGTGTGGGAACTAACACACTTTCATTTTCATTTCTTGCAAGCTTTTTGATCAACTCAATAGCCTGCTCAGATGTGCTTTCCCGAATAGAACCTCCAGCGGCACTATTTATTATCATCCTTGTTTCGGGGGTGATTCCATTGAAAAATATCACCACTTTTCTATCATCATCTCCTTCGTAATGTGCACATTTCCTGTTTAATTCTTGGAATCTGTTCCAAGTTGCACATAGTGATTCTCCTTCCAACTGGCGAAAGTTTGTGATTTCATTCACCAGCTGATTATATTTTTCCATGGAGAAGAAATGATCAAAGAATTTACTGGACAGATCTTCCCATGTCAGGATGCTGTTTGCTGGTTGTCTTTCGATCCACCTCAATGCTTTTCCCTTAACAGCGAAAGGGAACAACCGAAGCCTGATAGCATCTGTAGATACCCCATTGTGTTTGGTGGTATCACAGACCATCAAGAATCGGTCTATAAACTCATGTGGATCTTCATCATCAGCTCCAGAAAATTGAACCCTTTCCACCAAAGAAATTAATGATGGCTTGAGTTCAAAATTATTAGCCTCCACATTTGGCCTAACTATGCTTGAATTGGCCCTGTTGAATACTGGAGTCAAAATTGTATTCAACAGTCTTGGAGGTTGATTGTTGGCATTTCCTCCTCGCCCATGACCAACATTGTTATTTTCTGCCATCTCTTGAATTGGTTGTAAAGGTGTGTGCTTCAAATCTTCCCAAATGATCTGTCTAGCAGCCTTCCTTAGTTGCTTTTCTGTCTTTGTAATTTCAGAATCTATTACAAAGTCTTTAGGCGGAAGTCTACCTCGCATAAAAATCAGAGAAAATTATTAGTAGCACCTGAACAACACAAAACAAGATAAAAAGAATAAATAAAAATAAAAAATAAAAAATCTAATCTCAAGAATCTACGGTTATTTGTAATATTGAAAACACAATCCCCGGCAACGGCGCCAAAAACTTGTTGCGATCTCGGCAAGTGCACCGATCGTTCCAAGTAATAAAGTGATAAGTAAGATCGTCTCCACAGGGATTGATAAACAATTACTACTATAACCAGTCCTCTTAAGTTAGATAAATCAATTGGTGTTTTCACACTATGGTAACTCAAAATGTAAAGACTTATTTTTAGGGTTTTTATGAAAAAGACTTAAAATAAATGCAGAAATTGTTTTTGTAGAAGAAGTGATGAAGAAGACTGTAGCCAGGGTACATTCACCAATTGTTCCCAATTTTACTTCGGATTGATTCATAAAACCTATTGAAATTAACAACTCAGACAAATTATCATCTTTTAGAAATAATTAGTTAGATCCCAATCCCTTGGCGATCTAACCCTTTACTTCAATTGGAACCCTAATCCCTTAGTAATTCCGCCTGAAAATAAGCATTATGTAGATAAATCCCACGACTGCAATCCATACAAGTCTATCCCTAGAACATGCATGGAGAGTCATCTTTATCTCCTTTCAGGATCAGTATTCCAACATCCCTATTGTGAATCCTGATCCCCAGAATATTATTCCCTATTAGGTTGATCAGATCTAACAGAAATAATATCAATACGCTCAAGATAAAAGATGAAATATATTAATTCAATACATAGAATGATTCAATCCTTGTAGCAATTGTTTACAAAGGGATCATGCCCCTGACTACAGAAATAGATCTAGCCAATCAACATCATGATCGCTGATCTGATTTCAACATAAACTGAAAAGAAAATAAAGAAGAGTACAAGAACAGAGTGATGAACACGAAGAACGCCTCCTCTAGGTCTTGTGATGTGTATTCAGAGATGTTCTTCTTCAAGGGTTGAGTCTCTTTTTATAAGAGACTTTGACCTAAAATGTGAAATTTGAATTTCCAACCTTTCGCGCCTCCCACGCTGATGGCGCGGATCTCGCGCTCTCAGCGCGGGACCTTCTGCCAATTTTCTTCTTCCCACGCTCTGAGCGCCATTCCCGCGCTGTGAGCGTGAAATTACAAGATTTCCCTTCTGATGAAACGTATAACGGAAACCTTACAATTTATTACATAAACGTTATAACGGAAATATTAAAGTATGAATTTATTACAGAAACGTTTAACGGAAGATTTAATTAAAATAAATTTGAATTCAAATTTCGAATTTAAAATCTGAATTCAACAGTTGCGCGATCCTCTGATGCTGCAAGCGCCATTCCTACGCTCGTAGCGTGGGCCTTCAGTTTCACTTTGTGCATTTCTCCTATGAAATCAACATAAAATCAGTATATAACCTCAGATTAAGATATTTGACAAATTAACATTGATTTTGCCCTTTTCTTGCATCAGATTAAGTAATTCTTCCTCTTTTTATCTTGGAATTCCTTATATGCTGATCTCATATCACTCCCAGATGTTCTGGATGCGGGAAGTCACATTTTGGGCCGTGCTCTACCGGTCAGCTGATTTGCTTCCAGTGTGGCAAGGAGGGCCACTACTCTAGAGATTGCCCGACGGCGAGAGTTGCTGCAGTGCAGGCTGTGCCGTTGCAGATGGTTCCTACTGGGGCACCAGCTGTGCCACCTACCACCGGACAAGTCTACACACTTGATCGTCAACAGTCGGACAGAGCTCCGAACCTGGTCAGAGGTACTGTTACCATTGGTGGATCAGCTATTGATGTATTGTTTGATTCCGGGGCAACACACTCTTTTGTTGCTACCCCTATTGCTGTGGGGCTTGAGTTGCCCAGTGATGTGCTTTCTCCACCGATGCGGGTTACCACCGCCACCGGAGAAAAATGTTTGACCTCCACTGTTCATCGCGATGTAGCGTTTCAGTGGGATGGCCATGACTTCTCGGTAGATCTGATAGGATTACCGATGGCCAACCTTCAGATTATTTTGGGCATGGATTGGTTGTCCAGAAACTGTGCAATGATTGATTGCTGTACCAAGAAAGTGGTGATGTCTCCGGGTGGGTCCACAGCCAGTTCCTCACCGTTCATTTCAGTCCTGCAGGCGAGGAGGGCCTTGAGAGCAGGGGCATTTGGCTATGTCATGTTAGGAGGTTTGGTGAGTGGGACACAGGAGGATCTCACTGGCATTCCTGTGGTGAGGGAATTCCTTGAGGTGTTTCCTGAGGAGATTCCTGAGTTTCCTCCACAGAGGGAGATAGAGTTCTCCATTGACTTATTGCCTGGTGTGGGGCCTATCTCATTGGCTCCATACCGGATGTCGCCACCAGAGTTGGCGGAGCTGAAGAAGAATATTGAGGAGCTTTCAGCGAAAGATTTTATTCGGCCGAGTGTGTCTCCCTGGGGAGCACCGGTCATTTTCGTGAAAAAGAAAGATGGGATCATGCGGTTGTGCACCGACTACAGGCAATTGAACAAGGTGAACATCAAGAACAAGTACCCTCTTCCACGCATTGATGATTTGCTGGATCAGCTCAGGGGTGCTTGTGTGTATTCCAAGATTGATCTCCGGTCCGGTTACCATCAGATACGGGTAAAGCCGGAGGACGTCCCAAAGACAGTGTTTCGCTCGAGGTACGGGCACTACGAGTACTTGGTGATTCCGTTTGGACTCACCAATGCACCCGCAGTGTTCATGGACTACATGAACAGGATTTTCCAGCCGTACCTGGATCAGTTTGTGATCGTCTTCATCGACGACATCTTGATCTACTCCAAGACGGAGGAGGAGCATACCGAGCACTTGAAGATTGTGTTGCAAGTGCTAAAAGAGAAAAAGCTTTATGCTAAGCCGTCAAAATGTGAGTTTTGGCTCAAGGCGGTGAAATTTCTGGGTCATGTAATTTCTACTAATGGAGTTGCAGTTGATCCTAACAAGATTGGGGCCGTGATGGGCTGGGAGAGGCCCAAGACGGTTACAGAAGTGAGAAGCTTCTTGGGTTTGGCAGGTTACTATCGGAGGTTCATAGAAGGATTCTCCAAGATGGTGCTACCGATGACTCGCCTTACCCGAAAGGAGACTCCATTCGTGTGGACACATGAGTGTGAGGAGTGTTTCCAGGAGCTGAAGGAGAGACTGACTACTGCTCCTGTGTTAGTCCTTCCTGATCCTGCGGAACAATTCGAGTTATACTGCGATGCCTCTGGTAAAGGACTTGGCTGTGTGCTGATGCAGAAAGGGAAAGCGGTTGCTTACGCTTCAAGACAGTTAAAACCTCATGAGGAGAACTACCCGACTCACGACTTGGAGTTGGCAGCCATTGTTTTTGCTTTCAAGATTTGGAGGCATTACCTGTTTGGCATGAAGTTTGCTGTATTCAGTGATCACAAGAGCCTGAAGTATCTGTTTGACCAGAAGGAGTTGAACATGAGACAGCGAAGATGGATGGAGTTCTTGAAGGACTACGACTTCGAGTTGAGGTACCATCCTGGCAAGGCCAATGTGGTAGCTGATGCTTTGAGTCGGAAATCCGTGAGCTTATCCAGCTTAATGATGAACGACTACGAGATGATCGAGAAGTTCAGAGACTTGAGAGTGAACTCCTTGTTTGGGGGCGCACTGCTCGAAATGGAAACAGCAGAAGTGATCAATGAGCTGATGGAAAAGATCAAAGAGGCGCAAGTGCAAAGAGAATGCCTTGATTACGTGAAGAACCAGGACGGTGTGTCTTGGAATGATGATGGTTTATTGCTGTTCCAGAAGAGAATTGTTATTCCTCGAGGGCCATTGACTGGGGAGGTTATGGCAGAGGCTCATAAGGGCCGGTTCACTATCCACCCTGGTGCCACGAAAATGTACCAGGACTTAAAAATGAATTTTTGGTGGCCGGGCATGAAGAAGGACATAGCGGTCTACGTGTCCAAGTGTTTGATATGTCAGAAAGTGAAGATCGAGCACCAGAAACCGTCTGGTAAACTTCAACCTCTGGAGATTCCACAGTGGAAGTGGGAGAGTATTTCCATGGACTTCGTGGTGGGATTGCCTAAAACTCAGGCTGGTTGTGACTCTATTTGGGTCATAGTGGACAGATTGACCAAGTCTGCCCATTTTCTTCCAGTGAAGGTGAGCTTCACTACAGAGCAGTTGGCCAAACTATATGTCCGTGAGATTGTGAGGCTTCACGGGGTGCCCGAGAGTATCATCAGTGATAGGGACCCGAAGTTCACATCTCGGTTCTGGGAGGCGCTGCAGGAGGCTTTCGGTACGCAGTTGAGATTGAGTACCGCCTATCACCCTCTGACTGACGGACAGACTGAGCGGACCATCCAGACATTGGAGGACATGTTGAGAGCTTGCACGTTGGAGCAGGGTTCTGCATGGGATAGGTACCTTCCGTTGGTTGAATTTTCATACAACAACAGTTTTCATGCTAGTCTGGGCATGGCACCCTACGAGGCGCTGTATGGTAGGAGGTGTCGGACTCCTACCTGCTGGTCTGAGGTTGGAGATAAAGAGCTATTCAGCTTGGACTTTGTCCAAGATACTACCCTACAGATCCAGATGATCAGAGAAAAGTTGAAGCAGGCGCAGAATCGCCAGAAGAGCTACTATGATGTCAAGCATCGACCACTGGAGTTCAGTGAGGGTGAGCACGTGTTTGTGAAACTTTCACCTGTCACCGGTGTTGGACGGGCACTCGGCGTGAGGAAGTTGAGCCCGCGATTCATAGGGCCCTACCAGATCCTTGGTAGAGTAGGACCAGTTGCCTATCGACTCGCCTTACCTCCGAACCTAGCCAACATCCACGACGTGTTTCACGTGTCTCAACTTCGAAAGTACATAGCAGACCCTTCGCATGTGGTGCAGCCGGATGACGTGGAGGTTCGGGAGAACCTAAAGACTCCCGTCGGACCACTCAAGATTCTCGATCGAGGCGAGAAACAGCTTAGGAGCAAGATCATTCCGATGGTCAAGGTGCAGTGGACTGGGCGTAGTCCCGAGGAGTGCGCATGGGAGCGAGAGGACGAGCTTCTCCGACAGTATCCCGACTTTCGAGACAGGTATGTTTCTGATTTTGAGGACAAAATCCTTAAAAAGGTGGGGTGAATGTAAGAACCTGCACCGCTAATTAAGGTAATTAGTAAGTTAATTATGATAATTAGGAAATAATTCCATAATTGACCCTAATAATTATTAATGGGCTTAGATAATTATATTGAGTGAGTAAAAATGCTGAAAGTCGCTTTTCGGAAGAAAAGCGCAGATACTGGTTCTGCTACTCGGTATAAATGCGTACCGGAAAAGTATCCCGGAAAATTATAACGAATGCATGATAATTACTAGAATATTATGTAGGACTTGTAAAACAAGTTTCAAGTCAAAATGACGTAATCTGATGCCAGAACTGATATTGGCTATGGAAAAGCGCGTACCGGAAAGGTGCTCCGAAAAATAAAATAAAAATATGACAAATCTTAGAAAAATGCGTAGGTCTAGATTCCAAAGTTTGGGATCAATATCTTTTACTTTGCTATTAAGGCTAATACTGCGCGGTTAGTGGCTTGGGCCTATAAATAGACCCATTAGTGGGCACAAAACCCTAGGCCATACATTTCCTACGTGAATAGTGGCTGCTGCTGCCACCCTTCTTCTTCTTCTTCTTCTTCTTCTTCTTCTTCTTCTTCTTCCTTCTTCTTTCTTTAGCCAAGTTATCACCTTTCATGCTTGTTTAAACATTTGTGAAGGTGAGAGGTAAACCTTGGGGCTGCATTGTGGCCATCATTCTGAGTTGAGGGGTAGTTAGTGAGCATGAGTTTGGAGCTTTAGTAATGGCTACTTTGTGGTAGTCATTGTGAGCTTCAAAGTGCCTTCTTGTGGTGCAAGAACCCATCTTGAAGTGCCATTTTCGTGCTCCTACTTAGGCTGAGTTTGAGGAACCTTGGGAGAGCTCCAAGAGCACAACTTGCCTCTGTTTTGAACTTTGGTAAGTTACCTCACTATGATCATGAGTCTATGATGCTTAAAGTTGATGTCTTGGCCATGTTTAATGAGTAAACAAGAGGGTATAAGGTATATGAACCTAAAATGAACTAAAGATGCATGCTTTAACGTGTACATGTATTAAAAGTTGAACCTTTGGGTTGGATATTCACGAAATGCAGAAACTGCATTCTGTCGTGAGATATCCGAATATTTGTCGAACAGATATCCGGATATCAGTATCCGGATATGGTATCCGGATATTGATATCCGGATATGGGATCTGGGTATCCGTATATGACATATCCGGATATGTCCAGTGTGATATCCGGATATGGCATATCCGGATATGTTCTTCATGATATCCGGATATCCTGGGTTCTGCGCAGACAGTAGCTGTACTGTATGAACAGTAAGCTATTGGTTGTGTGTGGACCCTAGTTTAAGGAAGTTGAACTTCTGTAATAAATGGACTAAGTCTGTAACAGCCCGTTACGTACCGGTATTGTTAACATTGATTATGATATTAAGCGCAGTTACAATCACAGTAGTTGGATTAATTAAATTACGGGCAAACTTTTTCCTTTTATCTTTTTCTCTTATTCCTTTTCATATCCATAACCTTTTCCGTAATCAATTAAAACAACGCTATAATTGTAAATGCAATACGCGGAAGCATCTAGCTTAACAACAACACTAAACTTTTCTTTTTATTCAACTCATTTTAAATCCATCAACTTATTATCATTTCTTACCAAGTTCTAGCCCTTTACATAAGCTACGCGTGGTTTCAAACCGCGAATCATTTGGAGTTCTACCCAACAAGTTATGCCCCTTTCTTTAAGTCAAGAAAAACCTGAATTTTCAAAATTGCACTGTGGTAATCGATTACCAGTGGGTGGTAATCGATTACCACCTGTCAAAAATGAGGCAGTAGCCAAATTTTGACCTCCTCTGCTCTGGTAATCGATTACCAAGCTTGGGTAATCGATTACCTCACATGGTAATCGATTACCAAAGGCCAGTAATCGATTACCAGTGCAGACAGTAGCTAATTTCTCGTCCCCTGTTGCATGGTAATCGATTACCATGCTTGGGTAATCGATTACTATGCAGCAAAATGACAGATTACAGCATTTTAAGCCCCAAAAAGGGTTGTGTAATCCATCCCTAACCCCTTGATACTCCACACAACACTTAAACATACTATAATTAAGGCTCTAGGCCCTTCAAACATGCATTTTCATTAAATTAAGGATCATTTACAAGTCTTTAATCCAATGGCCATTTTACAACAATTATGGACCATTTTACAACATTCTTGCCAAGACTTCAATTACAATGAATGTGGCAATGGACAAGTCCCATGCTCACTCAAATATACAATAGGTTCCAAAGTTATACATATACATCATATTGAAGAATCTAACATGTAGTCATGAACATACAAAGCATGGCATTTTCAACATGCATAAGTTCATGATCTAATTCTAAAGCATACATCATATGCAAGATGTGTCCCTATCCAATGCTCATCACATGGTGCCTCCAACATGCACCTCATGCTCCACTCTTCCAGGCTCAACCTAACCTGAAATGATGCCCCACAACACGGGGTGAGATATATAAATATATCTCAGTAAACCAAGGGCCCTGGAGGTTTCTCCACCCCATGGCTCACTCAATGTGCAAATACAACATCATATAATATGCATGTAATACAATATCACCCATCAACTGGAGACAACCCGAGAACATCCACTCATGGATTCATGTTCAAGGACTCCATCATATAACTCCCGAGACAGTCCTGGCGCCTCTCCCATGGTTGAGCAGACTCCATGGCAATACCCAACCGGAACTCCTCATGAGCCCTATCCGGCGGACGTCCCCGTTTGGATCATCCTGGCGCCGCTCCCAGAGTCGACTCCACGGCAAAACCCGACTGGCATTCTCACAAGGACGAACCCAGCGGATGTCCAAACTCCACACACGTCAACTGGCCAGTGACCAAACAATTTTCACAAAACTCAAGCAATATGCATACAAGCACACAATCACACAATGTCATAACCACATAATCCAACCACAACCATCCACTAGGTGTGGTGGAGCACACAAGGGCTAAACCCCAGTTCCAAAGGTTACCTCAATACCGAGCCCATGCTCCAAACGTAAGCTCCAAGCTTACCCGCTTCCAAAGCGTCCAAGAGAGGCAACCTAGATAATCCACAACATGATTATCAAATCATTTACAATTCAATCATTTATCTCAAATACTCATTCATTTAACTTTAATCTCTTTTATAACTCAAATTACCACATACCTCATGAATCACACATTCTTTCTTCTCATTCCACTATACCACACTATACCATTATCCAATTAAACATCATTTTATATCATGTTCCGTCAAATTCACAACCTTTACATCATTTTTCCTCCAAACCACTCTATGGTTCGAATTCCTCAAAAGTTGGTTCTACAAGGTTTTCACTTCCATTTTAACACACACACTAATCATATAATCACATTATCAACCTATACCAATGGTCCACCATTCAATTATTCAATTACATCACTTACCAATTTTCATGAAATCTTCATAAATTTTCCTAAGTTAAAATCCAACTTTTTCACCAAAATTTATCATAGCATTTCTAGCTTTCATGCATCATTCTAAGGCCTTTTCATCTAATAGCATTTTTCCATTTGAGCTCTCTATCATCACACATCTAAAATCAAAGATTCAAAGCATAATTTCTAGATCTACAAAACCAACTACAAAAGTACCACAAATATACTCACCATCAAGTGTAGGAACACCACCAAGGCTCCATCAATCCAAAAGAGATCCAAAACTCCCAAAAACTCCAAGAACACCTAAGGGTTCGAATCTGTCCTTGCCCAAAACGCAGCAATGGAGATGGTTTCATAGCTTGTAAGTGTTACCAATGGATTTAGAAGGTTGTTTACAATAGATTTCAACACCAAAATCAAGTGATTTGGTGGAGAATAGAGAAAATGGCAAAGAGATGAAGATGGGTTTCTTTTTGGGTGGGAAATGGGAGCTTCACGGGAAGAAGAAAAGAAAAGGGAAGGGGGAGGCGTGGGGGTTAGTGGGCCAAATGGGTTTTTGGTCCCACGGGTCCCATACGCGATCTAACTTTAATCCCGATAAAAATTATGATCACAATTTCTTAATCTACATATTTTTCCAGTCCATGTCATATTTTTCTTTCCTCAAAATACTGATAAAAATTTCACACTTATCGGTACACTCATACCGCAATATTTAACACTTAAAAAGTCACTATTCATCACTTTTTCACAATTTTGCCTACTCACTCAATTTTCCGTCCTGATTCCATTTCCAGCATTATTTTTGTCATATTAAATCTCTAACTCCATTTTTCATGCCTCGGTTCACGTTTTTGGCAAATTACCATTTTGCCCTTTTAGCCCATTTTGGCCCTAATTCTCGGATTTTCACTAATCCTTCCCTTTTAAACCCATATTTGATCACATAAATTCACATTTAATTTTCCGAGGTGTTATATTCACCCCACCTTTTAGGAATTTTGTCCGCAAAATCAACTATGCACATACGCTAACTCGGGATACAGCCAGAGAATCTAAGTCCCCCGTACCCAAGAAGCTCCATCCAGTGCGCGGACACCAACATAATTATTTAAATTTTTATCTTTTGGCTTTCCAGCCACATTTCACAATAGTCTTGCCTTTCAAAGGCCCAATGGGAGACCTCAAGTCCTTCCCAATCTCAATCTCAACCGGTGACACCACATGTGAACAACCGGAGCGCACCACACAGTTGTGCTCTTTTTCTGCTTTACCAAGCCAATTGCTTTTAATTTCTTTTCAATAGTCCGGCTACTTAGCACATATAGCCCATAATTTCTCTTGGCAGGTTTTCCTACCTAATTAACATATCAACCAACTATACCTATAGGGTCATACCACATTCTGTTCAATCTGTGCCACACAGGCAACTGTTACTTACTGGCACATTACAGCCACAATTATCCTTCTTTGAATTTTATTTCCTACGGAGTATTAACTCTTGTCATCAATCTCTTTCACATCTCTTATTCCCCATTAAACACTATTATGGAATCTCACAGCCTCTCAGTGCAATTCACCGAGTAATCATCTATTCCACGCTCACTATACTTTTATCTTCTGAGGGAACAATCCCCATTCTTGGCACTTAGCCACAACTCGTATATACACACTTTGCTTTTCTCATGTTCTTAACCTATAACATACAATTTCACCTCAACTCTTTACCTTTAACAAGCACCATTTCTGTGCTAAACTTTTAAATCAACCCTACAGGTTTACCAACTTTCGCCAAAACACCACGGCGGATCACTTTCTCGATATGTTTAACTGGTACTCAATGGACCACACATTACAACTTATACCTTACATCGGTCATTTCAAAACTTTCCATCACGAATCCACTTATGACTTTTATACACTACATCGGCTAATTCAAAGCCTCCATCCATGGATTCACTCATTAATCTTCATACACTAGATCATACTTACAACTTCAATTAATCATATCAAAACTTAACACATAGCTCATCATCGGTTTCTCACATTTAAGGCAACATGCCTAAGATTTCCACTAATAATTTTCTTTAATCACCATTACATACTCATGTTATCAATTTCACATGTATTTCATTCAATACACCCCGCCTTCATCATCATCATTTCGTTCAACCAGTATGTATCACTCCAAGGTCACATATCATCTCTTTCTCATATCTGTCCCATCACGTAGGGACCTTAAAGGCCTATTTATCATGCCACTAGGAACTAGATCAATCCTTGTCATTACTTTCATCATTTCATATTGGCGATTACACAAATCTCTCGGACTATTCAAAGCACCACTAGCACTCTCAATCATATATCTTGGAACCTAGCCAAGAACAACATTAACAGTGTGTATTCTCGACACATCTCTCACTATAATTTGCCTCTATACAACTCCATCAGTAACTCTACCACCAGGGTAGAGGTATCAACCTTTTATTTCACCAAATACCATTCTATTTAACAACTAGTATCACATTTTCTTACTTGACTATATCATCATTAATAAATTCTTAAAATCATCGGCCACTTTGGCCACCGACTTAAAATCATTGGCCACTTTGGCCACCAACTTAGCTTAACATCTAGCCATCACAAATCTTCCCAAGAGACTTTGACTCAATCCATCATCACTAATCAATTTTCCATTCCCTTCACATAGGGTGACAATCCAATAATTCATTTCACAATTTCTGAGAAAAACATAATTCCATACTACCACACTTGGTACACACTCATGCACATCTCCGAGTGCTCAATTTCATAATCCAAACTACCATCTCATGGCATCTCACACATTTCATCATATTTGGCATATTACAGTTCACTTACAGTTATCCAATATTCACCTCTTGCGTTCCTCACAAGATACAATCCTCTAATGCAATGGGTAAGAACATCCTTAGGTTTAACCCCTCGAGCTCTTGCTGTCCTAAGGGCCCCAGGTGCAATGCCCCACCAATCAGAGAATCTGTCCTTATAATTCACGCAAGAAGAGGTAACATGCCATAGGCTGTACTAACAGTCCCACTAACTCAAGGTTCTACCTCACACCACTTGACTTATACCAAATAATAATAATAATCTCCGGGAACATAATCCATACGGAGATGGCCATACAAATAAACACATTCACATCAAATCCGTACATAACGGCAAACAGAGTACTATATAGATACCTAATGGTATACTAGATATATTCTACTTTTGCACCATCCACTGTACTTTTCCAATATGGTTCCTTTCTCAACATTCTACTCATTTCACTTGGCTAGACATTAGTCTTAGTCCATAGAATAATCATCCTCACATGATTCCAACATCTTTCTCATATTTGACACAAAACTTTCAATTCATAACAGTACCCATGTTCGGTACCGTCCTAATCCATTGTCCGTCAGGACTCATAGTAACCATTCTCAACACTGTAGAAGATCCACTTCCTTAACATAGCATCACTTTACTCTCAATATTTCACTATGACACCTAGGGTGCCATCGTTTAACAGTCCATGCATTCTGCGCATAGGTACCACCAGATAAATTCCAACTTCGAGCAGTGCTCGCCTGGGACTTCCAAGAGCAACACCTCTTAGGATTCAATCCACAAAGGGAAACCCAGGACAATATTAATCGTCACATTATTAACAACATGTGTGCCATGGTATAACTCGCACACCGGGACTCCATCATGAGTCCCATACCACATTGAGCATCCAATGACACTCCAAAGAGACAATCTCTTCATATTTCCCATCATAGGGAATTTCACTTACATCATTGTTCCTTTACCACAAATAAATTTTTTTTTTTTTTTTTTTTTGTTCATTACAACACACATATACTTTTAGGCACCCCGGCCTTCACAAAACATATAGATATACACATTTATATATATTGGCGTTTAGCCATCACAGGATTACTATCCACTTATACTTAGACCACATCATCCACATTAAATCATCATGGACTAACGTCCCAATTTTCAACATTGAATTATACATCTCATCATTTCCATAGTTCTCTTAAGTTATTCACAATCCTCAATCCAAAATTTGAAATTTCAATTTACTTCTTCATCCAAGCATCTTAAGTCATCCAAGTGTATGCCCTCATCAAGGGTCTTATAACCTTATACTTTACCCAAGGTATCCAATATTACATATAACAATCGTATTCAAATTCTCACGAATTCATTGGGGTTCCAATTTCCCTACCATATCAAGGTTATAGCACTAATTCCACATATACTCAATTTTTCTAACTTCCATACATTTAGGAAAGACTACCAACATCACCATACCAATACCAACTCAATTCAATCATTTCCATATACCAACACATCTTCCTTTATTTCTATTCATTACAATACATGTTTACATTTCACATTTTCTTCAGTTACCACCAATTTCACTAAGTTACAACAATCCAATAGCACCATACATTTTTATTGCATAAATCACCATTATACAATCATACTACCACATTATGCAACAATTCACAACACCATTAACTCACTAAGTCCTCGATTACAGTATCACAATTTATCCTTACTAAGTCCTCAATTATACCAAATTCACTTACTAACATATCCATCCGTGGGGTAGTCAACACTGCACCCACCACCTTAACCTA
>JAVKPL010009775.1:0-39569 GCA_032173675.1 Gastrolobium villosum
ATGTGAAACCAATGCGCTTAAAATGAAAAGTAAACTCATACAAGAGTTTTGATGATTACAAACAAGCAATAGAAGCAACACTTGAGTTAACACAACTCACAACAATCAAAAGTCAAAGGAAGCAATTCAAACAAGTCAACAAGAGCGAATCACTCAAGATCTTGATCACAACATACTCCTGAGAACTTAGAATCCAAAATGTAAAGGTAAATTGTTTAATGATGCATAAATGAGCTCAAAGGACATTTAAACCCATGCATGCATTATCCATTATTTTAAAAGCATTGATTATTATGAAAAAGATCCTTGACACTCAAAACATTTTATACAAGTCAAGGAAATACATTAAAAGTGATTTGAAACCAAAAGGAATACTTTACGGCTCATAAAACTGCATATTCAGAGAAAGTATTCGAATACTTTAAATAAGTATTCGAATACCAGAAAAGTATTCGAATACTTTCAGCAAAGTATTCGAATACTTACTGGACAGAAAGCAGTCCAACGGCTATAAATGAAGTATTCGAATACCACACGAAAAGTATTCGAATACTTACTGGACAGAAAGCAGTCCAACGGCTATAAACGGCTAGTTTTGCGAAAATGAGTGTTTTAAGAGTCATGGGGGGCCTCTATAAATAGTGATCACTATTCACATTGATGGGACACCTTTCCTAATCATTATTCTTGCTTTATTTCATATCATTTGCTTACTATTCATCTTCTTGATCATAAATCACCTTTGAGCTTCAATCTTGTGTCATTGATCAATACCTATAAGCTTCAATTTGTATAATCTGTACTTCAAGAGTACAAATCCTTTTCCAAACACTCTCAATCTATTCTTGTGTGTAAAGGGTAGTGAGACCCTAGTGAGAGGTTGCTCATAACCTAAGTAAGTGAGTGGAAGTGTGAAGGTTCCAAGAATTAATTTTCTTGAAGGTTGTAGTGGTTTTTCAAGCACCCTTGAAGCTTGATAATTAGTGGAAAGTTGAACGGGCTGGACGTAGGTCACGGTGGTAGTGACTGAACCAGGATAAACAGTGTTTGCATTCTCTCTAACTCTCTATCTCTTTATATTAGCATTATTCTAATTACTTAAGCTTATCTGTTTCTCCTCTTTATATACCATTCTTTTGTGTGAATCTTCATTTTCTAAGCTTTGCTTTTATCATACTACTTTATCTTAAGAAAATTAAGTTTCATATAGAAAGTGAGGCATTTTATTAGAAATATTTTTAAAACTCAATTCACCCCCCCTCTTGAGTTTGAGGCCACTTGTCCAACAAGTGGTATCAGAGCTTGGACTCTTGTATAAAGAGCTTAACCGCTTCAAGAGTAAAGATGGCCTCTTTGAACAATGATATGCCTCTTGAGGGAACCTCAACTTCAAGACCTCCTTTCTTTAATGGCACCGATTATGCTTATTGGAAAAGTAGAATGCAAATTTTTCTTGAGTCTATTGATTTAAAAATTTGGAACATTGTTGATGAGGGATATACAGCTCCCACAAAAAAGGATGAAAACAAAAACGATGTTCCAAAGACTCTAAAGGAATTTTCGGAAGAAGAAAGTAAAGAAGCTAATTGGAATGCTAAGGCTAGAAACTTGATTACCAATGCTTTAGGTAGAGATGAATATTTTCGTGTAGCCTCTTGCAAAACCGCAAAAGAAATGTGGGATGTGCTTGAGGTAACACATGAAGGAACTAGTGAAGTTAAAGTCTCAAAAATTCTTGGATTAACTAGAGAATTTGAATTATTTGAAATGAATGATGGTGAAACTATTCATAGCATGCAAAAAAGACTAACCCATATTGTTACTCATTTGGATGCATTAGGAGCTTCATACAATAATTTTCAAATGGTGACTAAAGTCTTGAGAAGCTTGAATAGGGATTGGCAACCCAAGGTGACGGCTATTTGCGAATCGAAAGATTTAAAAAGCATGTCCATTGCTACACTCTTTGGGAAGCTTCAAGAGCATGAGTTAGAATTGGCAAGACTAACTCTGAAGGAGCAAGTCAAAAAGAAAAGCAAAGGATTAGCTTTGCAAGCCACTAGCTCCAAATCTCTAGTGGAGGAGGAAAAAGAAAAGGAGCCATCGGAAGATGAATTAGATGAAGATGAAATGAGTTTCTTTGTAAAAAAGTATGGGAAATTCTTTAAGAAAAAGAATTTTCAAAGAAGACCCCCATTTCCTCCAAGGAGAAGATTCAAGGATGAAGGAGCCTCTCAACCTCCTCATACATGTTATGAATGTGGAAAAACCGGACATTTCAAAGCCGACTGCCCTAAGCTTCAAAAGAAAGAAAAGAGTGAAAAGAATCATTTCAAGGACAAGAAAAATTACAAAAAGAAGGCTTATGCGGCTTGGGATGAAGATTCAAGCTCATCCGATGATTCAAGCAATGAAGAAGCAAATGTATGTTTCTTACAAGACTCTAAAGCCTCAAAGGATTTAAGCAAAGGAATGAAACATATGTGTTTCATGACAATTGAAGATGGCAATGAATCAGAATCCGAGGTAAACTCCACTTGCTCTTCTATATCTCCTTCATATGATGAATTGCAAAATTTATTTGATGAACTACATAGTGAATCTTTAGAGCATGTTAAATCTCTTAGAGAAATGAGAAAAACCATTATTTCCTTAGAAAAACAAATTGCATGCTCAAACAAAGAAGTAAAAGATCTAAAAGATGAAAATGACACACTTAAATTGATTGATGCTAGCAGAAATTGCATTAAATGTTTATCTTTAAATGATCATGCATCATCATCATCATGTGCTTCATGTGAAAAGCTAACAAATGAAATTGATGACTTAAACAATGTGCTAAGCAAGTTTACATGTGGTAGAGACAACTTAAATGCATTGCTTGGAAAACAAAGATGCATGTTTAACAAATCCGGCTTAGGATTCGATACTAACATACAAGAAAAATCCTATAAGAACTTCTTCATATCACCATCTTACATGACTAGTAGTCCCTTCATTAAATGCTATCATTGTGGTGGAAAAGGACATAGTGCATCAACATGTAAGATTAGAAAGAATGGAATTAATGGTCAAAAGAAAGTGTGGGTTCCTAAAGGAACTAGACCCATGACTAACACCCAAGGACCCAAACAAATTTGGGTACCTAAGATCAAATGTTGAATATGTTTTATAGGTGTGTCTGAGAAGTGCTTCATCTAAATGGGTATTGGATAGCGGTTGCTCAAGACATATGACAGGAGACATCACTAAATTTCTTTCAATTACAAGGAAGGATCATGGACATGTATCTTATGGAGACAATAACAAAGGAAAGATCCTTGGCATTGGGAAAGTCGGTAACTCCTCATCAACTTGTATAGAAAATGTCTTGCTTGTTGATGGTCTTAGACATAACTTGCTTAGTATTAGTCAATTGTGTGACAAAGATTTTAAAATAGTTTTTGATTCTAAATATTGCAAAATTGAAAATTTAAATGATGGGCAAGTTAAGTTTAAAGGCTATAGAGTGGATAATATCTATATGATTGACTTAGATGGTATTCCTTCAAATGACGATAGTTGCTTGGTTAGTAAGGAAAATGATTCATGGTTATGGCACAAAAGAATTGCACACATTGGCATGAGTCACTTAAATAAGTTGATCTCTAAAGACTTAGTAATTGGTCTTCCAAAGCTTAAATTTCAAAATGACAAGTTATGTGATGCATGTGTAATGGGAAAGCAAGTAAAGGCCTCTTTCAAATCCAAAGATGTTGTCTCAACTACTAGGCCTTTGCAACTTTTACACATGGATCTTTTTGGGCCCACACAAATAATGAGCTTTGGTGGCAACTACTATGCATTCGTCATTGTGGATGATTTTTCCCGTTTTACATGGACATTGTTTCTTGCTCATAAAAGCGAAGCTTTTCAAGCATTTAGAAAACTTGCCAAGTTTATTCAAAACGATAAATCTTTGAACATTGTTTCAATTCGTAGTGATCATGGGGGAGAATTTCAAAATCAAGACTTTGAAATATTTTGTGATGAAAATGGAATTCAACACAATTTTTCCACCCCTAGGACTCCACAACAAAATGGAGTCGTAGAAAGGAAAAATCGTGTCTTGCAAGAGCTTGCAAGGACAATGATAAATGAAAATAATCTTCCAAAATACTTTTGGGCGGATGCCGTGAGCACCGCTTGCTATGTAATGAACCGTGCTTTAATTAGACCCATTTTAAAGAAAACCCCCTATGAACTTTACAAAGGAAGAAAACCAAATATTTCACACTTTCATATTTTTGGTTGCAAATGTTTTGTTTTGAATAATGGAAAGGATAACCTTGGCAAATTTGATTCGAAATCTGATGAAGGTATATTTCTAGGATATTCACTCACAAGTAAAGCATTTAGAATCTATAACAAAAGAACTATGGTACTTGAAGAATCAATTCATGTGATATTTGATGAAACTAACCCTTCATTGTCAAGAAAAGAAAATTGTGATGATGATTTTGTAGAAATCTTGGGCAACATGAATTTAAATGACAAAAGGCAAGAGGATGAACACCAAGAGAAGGAGCAAAATCAAAATAAAGGAACCTCTCAAGACAACAAAAATGAATGTGATCTTCCAAAAGATTGGAGATCGGCAAAAGATCACCCCATTGATGCAGTAATAGGTGACATGTCAAAAGGGGTAACTACTAGAAACTCCATTAGAAACATTTGTAATCATTTAGCATTTGTTTCTCAAATCGAACCTAGAACCATTGATGAGGCAATCATTGATGAACATTGGTTCTTGGCAATGCAAGAAGAATTAAATCAATTTGAAAGAAATCAAGTCTGGGAACTTGTACCAAGACCCAATGATCACTCAATAATTGGCACTAAATGGGTATTTAGGAACAAGCTAGATGAAAATGGTATAATCACCAGAAACAAAGCTAGGCTTGTTGCTAAAGGATACAATCAAGAAGAAGGAATTGATTTCGATGAAACATATGCTCCCGTTGCTAGATTAGAAGCCATTAGATTATTGCTTGCATTTGCATGTATGATGGACTTCAAACTATTTCAAATGGATGTTAAAAGTGCCTTTTTAAATGGATATATCCAAGAAGAAGTTTATGTTGATCAACCACCCGGTTTTGAAAATCATGACTTGCCTAACCACGTCTTTAAACTTAAAAAGGCTTTATATGGCTTAAAGCAAGCTCCAAGAGCTTGGTATGAAAGGTTAAGCAAATTCCTTTTAGAACAAGGCTTTGAAAGAGGAAAGGTTGATACAACACTTTTCATAAAAAGGAAAAATGATCATATTTTACTGGTTCAAATATATGTTGATGATATTATATTTGGTGCATCTAACATTAAACTTTGTGAAGAATTTGCTAACACCATGAAAAGTGAATTTGAGATGTCCATGATGGGTGAGCTCAACTTCTTCCTTGGTCTTCAAATCAAACAAGCGAAAGATGGAATCTTCATCAATCAAGGCAAATATTGTAAGGAATTGCTCAAGAAATTTGGTATGGAAAGTTCAAAAGCGATTGACACTCCTATGAGCACATCATGTGCATTAGACAAGGATGAAGGAGGTAAGCCTGTTGAAATCACTCGATATCGAGGTATGATTGGCTCACTTCTTTACTTAACCGCAAGTAGACCGGACATTATGTTTAGTGTATGCATGTGTGCTAGATTTCAAGCTAATCCTAAAGAATCACACTTAAGTGCCGTAAAAAGGATTTTGAGATATCTTATAGGCACTACTCAAGTGGGACTATGGTACCCAAAGGGAGCTCCATGTGAGCTTATAGGTTATTCCGATTCCGACTTTGCCGGTTGCAAATTGGATAGGAAAAGCACAAGTGGCACCTGCCACTTTCTTGGTTGTTCACTAGTTTCTTGGCACAGCAAGAAACAAAATAGTGTCGCACTGTCCACGGCCGAAGCAGAATATGTGGCAGCCGGTAGTTGTTGTGCACAAATTATTTGGATGAAGCAACAACTTAAGGACTTTGGTCTTGATCTTGATCATATCCCTATTAGGTGCGACAATACTAGTGCCATCAACATAACCAAAAATCCCATCATGCACTCAAGAACTAAACATATTGATATTCGTCATCACTTTATAAGAGATCATGTACAAAATGGTGACTGTGTTTTGGAACATGTTGAATCCTCCAAGCAATTGGCGGACATTTTTACCAAACCTCTCTCAAAGGATGTTTTCACCAACTTAAGACGAGAAATCGGGTTAATTGATCCATCTTGCTTATAAATATGCATATTTCTCATCTCTTTATCTCAATCACTAACTTGGACAATCATACCATGAAAAATTTGCAAAAATCAGTTCAAATTCTGCCCATTTTGCTGCACTCTGAACTGCAGTATCCGAATACTTTATAAAAAGTATTCGAATACTTTCATTTAAATGAAAGTATTCGAATACCACTCGAAAAGTATTCGAATACTTTTCAAAATGAAAGTATTCGAATACCATTCGACAAGTATTCGAATACTCCTGCACTTAATGCTCAAAATTGAGCTTTTATTCAGCTGAACCGCGCCACTTCCCATTTCTCACTCTCCAAACCCTAAAGCTCCATCATCTCCACTCCTTCTCCCAAGCGACGTCAACAAACAGGTATTTGGGTCCTTTCCTCTGACTTCATCTCCCCTGAATCCTCACAGGTATGCCTCCATGAACCCTAACCCTCTTCTGTTTCATTTTTTTTTTTTTTCTTTCCATGTAGACCAGATCTGTCTCTTGAACTTTGTCTGCATATACTGTTGTTTCTGTGTTCCCTAGGCTTTCCTTAGCTTGCGTTAATATGCTGCCTAGACTTCGCATCCATCATATTGCATTATTTGCTGGGTTTCTGGTCGATTAGGGCACGATTTCTGGGTTTCTGATGAACAAGTATTCGAATACTGATGAAGAAGTATTCGAATACTTCTCCTTCTGATGAACAGTATTCGAATACTGATAGAAAAGTAATCGAATACTTCTCCTTCAGAAAAGTAATCGAATACCAGTCATGAGTAATCGAATACCAGCGACAGAGTATCCGAATACTGATAAAAGTATTCGAATACTTTCCTCTGTTAAGCCCTTTTCATTATTTTTTTTGCCATTTCTCTAGTACCACAGCTGTGCATTCTTGATCTACTACTGCCTATTCACCATTCTCACACTGCTTACTGATTATATTCTTTTTTTTAGGTATCCTCATGGCTAGCACTCGCTCCAAATCTATTCCGGATCTCCCTACTGCTGAAGCTGCTAACTTCACTCGCTATTTTCCCAATGATCCTATTCAGCAGAAGAAATTTGCCACCCACTATCTCCGCCGACCCATCGTTGAGCCGAAATACCTCGACTCAGACTTCTTTGTGGCCGAAGGGTTTGACATTACTCATGTTCTAGAAAGCGTCCATCTACTCGAGTTTGTTCAGCTCCGTCGCCCTTATGTAGCACCAATGGTTCGCGCCTTCTATCAGAATCTCACTTACAATACAATGAACGTGTGCTGCAATCGAAAGTAAAGGGTGTTCATATCAAGATCTATCCACAGGACTGGACCGCCCTTATTGGCTATATTCGCACAGGCGATCTTGAATTTGATGGCTCTGACTATCGCACCTATGAAGACTATGACAGAGAAGCATTCATTCAATCTGTGGTCAGGGACGGAGCATATAAAATTGGGATGACCAAATTCTCTCCCACATGTCTGCAAGTGTCTCACCGGATCCTCCACTATCTGATCACTCATGTCATCTCACCAAGGGGAGGCAATCATGCTGTGGTGCTCAACACTGACTTGTTTTTCATGTGGGCCATCCTTAACAAGACTGCGATTTATTGGCCCGACACCATATGCCGCATCATGCTGGACACTCATCATCATCGGAACACTCCTCTTCCCTTCCCCATGCTGATTCAGGCCATCATGGAGCACAGTCAGGTTCCCATGATTGGAGAGGCCAAGACCCCATTAAAAAATAATCATAAAATTGCCGGCACACAGCTCAAAAAATGTGGCCTTCGCAAGATAGCCGGCGAGTGGGTCTATTCTTCTGGTGCTCCTTCTGCTGCTCCTATGGATGAGGATGATCCCATTCATGATGATCCCATTCATGATGATCCCATTCCTGCAGATCCTCATGCTGATATTCCTACCACTGAGGATGCTCCTGCTGCTGAAGGTACCTCCACCCCTTCAGTTCCCCGACGCCGACGTCGACGCCCTGTCACTCTCGACGACGTCATGGATTTTCTGGAAGATATGGATGATGTCATAGGCAACCGTCTCTCCCGCATCGAGCGTCGTCTTGGCCTGACTAATGAGGACGACACTCCAGACATATCTCCTCCTGATTCCCCTCAGCTGTGACGCCTGCTGTCATTTACCATGCTTTATTTTTTATGACCCTGCCATCTGATGCTAACCTTTATTTACTTTTTGGACTTTACTTACTTTATTTGGATGGATGTTCATCAGTTTTATAACTCTGCTATCTTATGATACTATGTTTCTCCTCATTGTTTTGCATTCTATATATTGTTGTTTTTGATGTTGCCAAAGGGGGAGAAGATATTGCAAATTGAGAAAGGTACATAAACTAAGGTAAAAAGGGGGAGCACAATCACCAAAGGTAAAAACAAGGTAAACATAGATCTAGAACTCCGCCTTTTACAAATACCCACATATTAAGGGGGAGTCCTAGCATCATCTTATCTAAATGTATATTACGCTAACCCTTCTTCTCAATTCAAGTTTGTCATCATCAAAAAGGGGGAGATTGTGAAACCAATGCGCTTAAAATGAAAAGTAAACTCATACAAGAGTTTTGATGATTACAAACAAGCAATAGAAGCAACACTTGAGTTAACACAACTCACAACAATCAAAAGTCAAAGGAAGCAATTCAAACAAGTCAACAAGAGCGAATCACTCAAGATCTTGATCACAACATACTCCTGAGAACTTAGAATCCAAAATGTAAAGGTAAATTGTTTAATGATGCATAAATGAGCTCAAAGGACATTTAAACCCATGCATGCATTATCCATTATTTTAAAAGCATTGATTATTATGAAAAAGATCCTTGACACTCAAAACATTTTATACAAGTCAAGGAAATACATTAAAAGTGATTTGAAACCAAAAGGAATACTTTACGGCTCATAAAACTGCATATTCAGAGAAAGTATTCGAATACTTTAAATGAAGTATTCGAATACCAGAAAAGTATTCGAATACTTTCAGCAAAGTATTCGAATACTTACTGGACAGAAAGCAGTCCAACGGCTATAAATGAAGTATTCGAATACCACACGAAAAGTATTCGAATACTTACTGGACAGAAAGCAGTCCAACGGCTATAAACGGCTAGTTTTGCGAAAATGAGTGTTTTAAGAGTCATGGGGGGCCTCTATAAATAGTGATCACTATTCACATTGATGGGACACCTTTCCTAATCATTATTCTTGCTTTATTTCATATCATTTGCTTACTATTCATCTTCTTGATCATAAATCACCTTTGAGCTTCAATCTTGTGTCATTGATCAATACCTATAAGCTTCAATTTGTATAATCTGTACTTCAAGAGTACAAATCCTTTTCTAAACACTCTCAATCTATTCTTGTGTGTAAAGGGTAGTGAGACCCTAGTGAGAGGTTGCTCATAACC
Source organism: Gastrolobium villosum (assembly GCA_032173675.1). Lineage (NCBI taxonomy): Eukaryota > Viridiplantae > Streptophyta > Magnoliopsida > Fabales > Fabaceae > Gastrolobium > Gastrolobium villosum. Next base: position 9,702 of record JAVKPL010009775.1, read on the forward strand.
TAAGTAAGTGAGTGGAAGTGTGAAGGTTCCAAGAATTAATTTTCTTGAAGGTTGTAGTGGTTTTTCAAGCACCCTTGAAGCTTGATAATTAGTGGAAAGTTGAACGGGCTGGACGTAGGTCACGGTGGTAGTGACTGAACCAGGATAAACAGTGTTTGCATTCTCTCTAACTCTCTATCTCTTTATATTAGCATTATTCTAATTACTTAAGCTTATCTGTTTCTCCTCTTTATATACCATTCTTTTGTGTGAATCTTCATTTTCTAAGCTTTGCTTTTATCATACTACTTTATCTTAAGAAAATTAAGTTTCATATAGAAAGTGAGGCATTTTATTAGAAATATTTTTAAAACTCAATTCACCCCCCCTCTTGAGTTTGAGGCCACTCGCCATTTCATCCACCCTGCTCTGATTCTGTGATTTACATCCTCATCAATCTCTCCACATTTTTGTAAAATGGAGCCCAAGTATTTAAAAGCATCTTTTTTGGGTACCTCTTGACCATTTAAATGCATGGGCTCTTGGTCCCCATCTCGTACCAGAGAAAACTCACACTTCAGATACTCAGTCTTGCTTCGACTTAATGTGAATCCTTTGGATTCCAATGTGCTTCTCCACAATTCAAGTTTTCTATTAACACCCTCCTTGCTCTCATCAATAAGCACAATATCGTCTGCAAAAAACATACACCATGGCACTTCCTCTTGAATATCTTTTGTTAGTTCATCCATAACTAAGGCAAAGAGATAAGGACTTAGAACCGACCCTTGGTGTACACCAACCGTGACAGGAAAATAACTTGATTTTCCGTTACAAGCTTTTACACATGTAGTAGCCCCATCATACATATCCTGGATTGCCTTTACATACTTTGATGGAACATTTTTCTTCTCCAGAACCCACCATAAAACTTTCCTTGGAACCCTATCGTATGCTTTCTCAAGGTCTATGGAACACCATATACAAGTCCTTCTTCTTTTCTCGATATATTTCCATAAGTTGTCGCATCAAGAAAATGGCTTCCATGGTACATTTTCCTGGCATAAATCCAAATTGATTTACAGAAACCGTATCTCTCCTCAAGCGATGTTCAATAACCCTCTCCCACAACTTCATAGTATGGCTCATTAGCTTAATGCCTCTATAGTTTGAACAACTCTGTATATCTCCCTTGTTTTTGTAGATAGGCACAATCATACTTTTCCTCCAAGCATCAGGCATCTTATTTGTCTGGAGAATCTTATTGAAAAGATTGGTCAACCATTTTATTGTCACATTCCCTAGGCCTCTCCATACTTCAATAGGGACACCATCAGGCCCCAAGGCTTTATTAGTCTTCATCCTCTTTAAAGCCTCCTTAACTTCATGCGTATTAATTCTGCGTACAAATCTTCTATTCATATCATCATACGCGTCCTCCAAGTCCACCTCGTTGTATCTCCATCCCCATTAAACAGCTTGTTGAAGTAGTTCAACCATCTTTCACTTACATCTTCATCTCTCACCAGAAGTTTTTGATTTTCATCCTTGATGCATCTAACTTGGGTGAGGTCTTTACTTTTCTAATCCCTTATCTTTGCAAGTTTATAAATACCTCTTTCACCATCCTTGCTCCCAAGATTTTTATACAACTTGTCGAAAACCTTTCCTCTAGCTTCTCGCACTGCTTTCTTTGCATTTTTTCTCGCCAATCTAAACTTCTGCAAGTTCTCTTCACTGGGACTTTTATGCAAAGATCTAAAGCACTCCTTCTTATGCTTAATTGCCTCTTGCACCTCTCCATTCCACCACCATGTTTCCTTTGAATGAAATCTATTTCCTTTACTTTCTCCCAACACCCTCCTTCCCAAATTATGAATACACTTAGCCATCTCATTCCATATTGCATTTACTTCTCCATCAAACTCCCAAGGTCCATCGTGCAACATTCTTTCATTGAACTCTCTCTCTTTTCCCTCCTTAAGCTTCCACCACCTTATCCTTGGGTTCTGAGCCATCTTCCTCATTGTAAGTACTTTGTTGAAACGAACATCCAAGACTACCAGCTTATGTTGCGTAGCGACACACTCTCCAGGGTAGACCTTACAGTCGACACAAGAAGTTCTATCATCTCTTCTAGCCAGAAAGAAATCAATCTGACTACGATTTTGGCCACTATGATAAGTGATTAGGTGTGACTCCCTTTTTTGAAAAAAGTTGTTCATTAACATCAAATCGTAGGCTAGTGCAATATTCAAGATATCTTCTCCAGTCTCGTTTCTCGTCCCATAACCAAAACCTCCATGGATTCTATCAAAACCTCCATTGCTTTTACCAACATGACCATTTAGATCTCCTCCTAAGAAAATCTTCTCTCGAGGTATTCCCCTCAAAGCCTCCTCCAAATCTTCCCAAAATTGGCTTTTGTCAGTTGGTTGCAATCCAACTTGGGGTGCATACACACTGAGGATATTCAGTATTAAATCACCCACAACAAGCTTAACCAGAATAATCTTGTCGCTTTTCCTTTTGACGTCCACAACTTTATCTTTGAAACTTTTATCGATCAACTTTATATATATATAATGCAATAAATACAAATATATTGGGTAACGTAGGGATATATTTGTAGCGTGGAAATATATTGGATATCCAATATTGATATCCTATCCTATTGAATTCTAAGATAACTCCCCCCACAATAAAAAATCATATATTGAATATATGATAAAATGAGACAATAGGATAAACTTATCATATTCTATTGACCCAATAAACAAAAGATAAAAGTAGAATATGATAAGTTATCCTATCATATCTTCTTTATCACGTGCTACAAACAAGCCCTTAATCATCATCGAAACTTTTTGTACAAGCAAATTTTTCACATTCACTTAATGGTTTAAGGAAAGTCCGGGTGTCGATGAGTCCCATATGACAAAAACGTTCACGATAAATTATTGCATACAGTAACACAATGATGATTTTGTAAGTTCTCCTAACATTTAATTACCAAAAAAAAAAAAAAAGAGTTCTAAGATTTCAGGCTCCGCGATTAAAAATGAAGTTGATAAGACGGAACAGAAAACACCAAATTATCCCCATATTTATAACGCAATTATAACAGGATGCATACAGGAGCATCTTCAAACTAATGATGCAACTCCTCTAGAAGTCCCAACGCCTCCCATGTACCAATATTAACATTACCAGTTCTTCACAACATTAAACACGGACATGCAACACAAAAGGCAACTGCATAATATACATGTACTTGGACTATTGGTCAACGGAACAGAAGTGTCACCAAAATCCTAATAAATAAGCATGGGAATCTATCTTCTATCCATTAGGATGTGTGACTCAAGATGATTTACATACGAGAAATCTGAAGCGGGATAGACAAAGAAGCCTCCTCTCCCATCACTGGCTGTAACAGATCAAGCTCTCCGTATCGCTCAAGCACACGCATCCTGCAATCTTCAGCAGCCATCATTCCAGTGGAGAATGCACCATGGACAGACCCTGGATAGCTCATACTTGTTGCTTCCCCTGCAAAGAACAAGTTATCTACTGGAACCCGTAGCCTCTCATAAAGTTCGTGGGGTTTCCCTACTGCATTATAGCTATAAGAACCTAGTGAATTTATATCTGATCCCCACCGCGACACAAGATACTGAATCTGCATAATTGAAAAAATTACCACTTAAAATACATAGACCATACTTTGACACAAGTAATAAAATGCATTTACAAGATCCTAAATAAATTAGATAATGTCTCTGTAGTGTACACAAGGAATTCATGATTTAAGCATTTATTTTTCTTGCACAGTTAAGGGTGAAATAAGTAAAAATATTATGGTTACCGGTGAAGTAGCATCAGGAAGGATCTTCTTGAGCTGCATGAAAGCAAAGTTAGCAGCTGCTTCATCGGACATTTTCTCAATGTCTTTGGCAAGCCGCCCAGAAGGCATATAAACAAGGACAGGATGACCTGCAGCCTTGTGGAGATTAAGGAAGTAGCTACATCCATAAGATGTCTCTGCAACTACTCCCAAGAACTCTACATTAGGCCAAAATATATTTTCGAAGTGTAAAATTATTTTATTCTCAAGTCCAACCCCAAGATCAGCAATGGCAGCTTCCTTCCAGTCTGGGAGCTTTGGGTCAAATGATATGCTCTTTGCTTTAAGTACCCCAAGAGGGACAGCAATAATAGCAGCATCAGCAACAAATGTTTTCCCATTATCCACAGTCACCTTTACTCCATTATATCGCCTAATTATTTTTGTGACCCTGAAAAGTTGGGCATTACCAATGCAAGTAAATATAATTAAGCAACATAACAGGACATACAATTGTAAACCAACAATTCAAACTAATATCTACCTGTGCCCCAGGCGAATATCGAGACCTTTGGCTAGGGTATGTATAACAGGCAAATAGCCCCTGACCATAAGACCATGACCACCAGGGAGCAGTACTTCCTGTAAGTACATATTAGAAGAGGGAAATAATATACAAGAAAAAAAATGATTCAAAAGAGACATGTTTACAGGTTAATTGAGAAGTTCCTTGCAGCATGCTATTATTAGAGTCAAAATATATCAGTTATCAATCTAATATGTATTTCTTTGCTAATTTACTTCATGGTAAGCCAGTACAAAGGGCTTCATCATTTTCACTAAAACGCAAAACCCTACCGCCCATAAAGGTGAGTTCACTACATTATGATGGCATGTGCTGATAACAGGGGATTCCTAGTTTCCTACACATCCCATGTCACAGCCCTCCTAGTTTCCAGGCACTGGTCTGTCAGCTGGTAGTACAATCCAACCCACGTGCCAAAAACCTATCAACCCAGTAGCTCAAGTGGTACACATGATGCTTCCCATTTGTACTTAGCCCCTAGGTACTGGCTATGAAGCACGACACTTCAAAAACCCCGACGTATCGTGTCCGACACTTCCCGACACTCCAACGCACATTGTAGAAACTCAAAAAAAGGTTCAAATGTTGCGTTGCGTTGCGTTTTTAGTTCTACCTATTAGATTCGTTGGATTACTATTACCATTTTATTGAATTTAATATAAATATTTGTGATATCTTATGTTTCTTTGCAAAATTAATAGGTATTATAAGTTTAGCTTTATTTTTTTGTTAAATTATTGAATATTAAATATGATATACGCAACATAAATTAAAAATATTATTTAATATCAAAACGTGTCCGAACATGTCAAAATCTAACATTTTTTAGAATTAACGTGTTGGAGTGTCGTGTCGTGTCCCGTGTCGGTATCAGTGCTACATAGGGTACTGGGTTCGTATTATGTGGGAGGTGACAGAAATACCCTTTTTTTGGGGGGAGGGGGTGGGGGATAGAAAGTCTTTTTGGCACGTGGGTTGGGCTGTATTACTTGCCGATAGGCCTAGCGCCTGGAGTCCAGTCCGATAAGGTAGGAGGGTGTGACATCCCATCCCAACCACCTAACAAAATTGCACCACCAATTATAACGATTGTATGTATTTTGCTAGTTTTGTTTCAAATAATAGAAAGGAGCCAGGCATGCTGGCGTTCATTTGACTCATATGAAGCAATTTGCTTAAAATTTACTTGTTAATTTATTCAAGGTCTAACAAGCATAGTAGCACAAGTCCTAGTCTCTTTGCATTTCAGTCAGATGCATACTCCTATATGCAGAGCAGGAAACACATTTACAGGGTTTATCGGTCATAGAAAGTGTTTACAGGATTTATCGGTCATAGAAAGGCTGCATGCTTAGGACTCATGCACCTGGCTATGAGACGACTTTACAAATTATTTCTTTCACTACAGGAGCTACCTGTATGTAACACCAAAGAGAAAATATCATTTAGTGTGTAAATTTTTTTTTTTTTGGGGGGAGGGGGCTAAACATGTAATACAACCATAAACAATTGGAAATTGATTTCTTCAAATTACCTGGTCCCACCATTTCAGCGAAATTGTATCAGAATCTGCCGCAAACCAGCCCTCCATTCTGCATAAGTACCACTGTAGCACCTTATGGCCAAGCCCCTCCAACCTGCTTTCAAGAGTGGAAGTAATACTATCCATCACTAAGCCAAAAAAAAGAAGAGAAAAGCAAAAAAAATTTAAGTTTGACGAAAATAGTAACCTCAATTCTGGCTTCCTTTCAAAAACAATTGAAAGGGCGTGATGTATAGATATGTCTTCACTAATTTCCTGTCTTACTTTATCTGTCTGCATTAAGTTATGGGCAATCATTAGAGAGGATTCCCACAATGAAAATAAGTAGAATCAAACATTAGAAGCAATAGTTGGGAAACACAAATGTATGCCTGAAAATTTGGTTTCTAATATGAAAGTGTAATTCATTAGATGAACCAAATAACTAGGAAAATAAATAAATTAAATGACTTACCTCCTGTAAAATTGTCTCAAATACTTCACCAACTTCTGTTACCAACTCTTGGGGAACTTGATTCCCATCCATATCAAAAAGTCCATAGCTGCAAGAAGTTGATGAATTTCAATTAAAAAGAACTAGCATACAATAATTGCCAGCATGAAAGAAGACCAGAAAATAAACTGAAATATTTACTTGGTCACCAAAAAATAATTGAAATGATCACCTACATGCAAATGTAGCAGAACTAGCTAACTAATAGAACATCAAAAAGTGATGTACTTACCTTTCCAAATCATGGTCATAGAGCACAGAGTTATCCCCGCTAGTACGGTAGAGGGGTAGCCCCAGCCTCCCAATCAATGAAGCCAGTGGATTCTCCTTGGAAACTCCATGCAACCTGAACAGTGTGTAGAGTTTTAAAATAGAAGAAATCTTGCATTCTCACCATGATAAATACATCAGAACATAAAGAGAATGAGCTTTACCACGATGCTCCCAGGTCAACGGGAAAGCCAAATGAGTAGTCAGTGTGAATTCGGCCACCAACTCTTTCCCTTGACTCTAAGAGAACAACCTAACCAAAATTTAAAAAAATTAAGGAACCATTTAGTCCCATTCAGAAGATGCATATTAATTCACTACAGACTACAAAAATAGGTAGGTTCAAGTTCAAATAAGAAGCAACACAGTAACACAATCCTGTGCTTAAATTTTTTTTGTTAAACAGGTACGTTTGCTTGCATTATTGGGGCAAACACACATGAATTCCTGTCAGGTTCCTAAAAATAAAAAAAATAAAAAAACAGCAAAACAATAAAGGAGAAGATGTTGCCTCAATTCATATTCTAAGTGTATGCCTGCAAGCCTTTTGAGTAATTTATCCCAAAATGTGTGGTTTTACATGACTAAAGTACAAAAGCAGCCCAATTCTAAACCAGCAGGTAAACTCAGGTTCACTTCCCCAGAACCATTTCAACCTTACCTACAAAATAACCTATAAATTGAGCAGCAACAGGGAAAAATCTCAATCATTGATTAATCCAACAATTTTTCCAGTGGAATAGAATGCATTTTACATCAAACTTTTGAGGAACGAGCTGAACAAAGTTTCATCATTTTGTATATATAAAATTAGAAGACAGGATTTACTATTGAAGAAGCCAATCCCATTCTCAAATAATTGCATTCATGAAAGCAGCCACAAACCAAACTCAGGCAGTATAAATCATTGTTTTATAATAGAGGAAAATACGAGTTTAACAACAATTGATAAAATGCATATTATTTGGCTCGAATACCTGGAATGAAGCATCATGAAGTGCACGAGCAGCAGCAATCCCAGCCATGCCACCACCGATGACAATAACAGATGGTGACCTCTCCTGCTGCCTCTTAACGTTTCCATAGCAAAGACCTACGAAGAAAAGGGGGGAAAAGAACAAAGTATGCAAGTAAATAACATCGTATGCAAAATATAAACTAGAATTTCAAAGAAGACAATTCTTCGCACAACAATTATTTGTCAGTATTTTGCATACCCAAGTCATCAATCAATGCTAAAACCACAGACCAGCCCAACTTACTGCTTTCAGTATTTGTCTGACGGCCCCTCAGGTTAATTCCGTTTTCAAATCATACCCTCATTTTTTAGATAGCACAAAATTATCATGCTCATAAACTATTGCAGAAAAACCAATCAAAAACAATTTCCAAGCGTCATTCGAATACAGTTTACAAACCACGAATTTTTATTTTTATATTTTCAATGTTACACCAAATGCGATTTTAGACTCAAATCGTGTTCAAACCATAAAGAACAGAAGCTTTCAATCCTATTGTCACAAAAATGAATGTACATGGAATGACAGATGATACTAAAATTAGATTTTCGTAAATTATCTAAAGTAATTAAATTTTCTCAAAAATATTTTTGGTAATATTTTAATTATAAATTATTTTAAATATAAAATAAAACAACTTAAACACGCATGTGATGTAATTTACATGTTCACTTTCAAGCGGACACGATTCTTGGAACTCTTTAGAACTACCTAACTACGCATGATGCACGTGTTCACACTGCTACTGACTTAGTATAAACCTTTTTCGCATAATAATAATAAAAAAATACAAACACCTTTTATATTAACAAAGGAAATTCCACGCACCGACATTTTACAAAACAAAATCAATAAATCAATAAAAGCAGAAAGTAATTATATGAATAAAAAAAATATCAAAAGCAAACCTCTGGTTAATTGGGGATTACTACTCTTATTTCTTGACTCCATATTGCGAATAAAAATCTCGATTACAATTGAGATTACTGTTACTATAGGTTAACAACAGTTCGGGGTATTTGTTCTCAGATTTGAAGATGGAAGAGAGCGATTGAGGCGAAAAATGGAGGAAAAAAATCAACAAACAAGTAACGAAGTGATTGAAATTCAAATTCGATGATAAATCCAGCTTCCCGAACCAGTTCATACAGCTCGATTATCCAAAAAGTTCAACCACTCTTCTCTGCTTTCTCGCTCTCTGTAACAAACTGGAAAATCAAGCGAGAAAACGCGAAACGGTGAAGGCGCGGGGAATCGCAACCTTAGGCAGGGGAAAGAAGAGGTTCTGGAAGATTCTCTCGGTGTTTGGCAACTCGGAAAATTTCTGAGAGAAAGAGAAAATGAAAAGGAAAGAATTATAGAGAGATAAAGACAGTGGATCCTAGAGAGAGAAATATGAATAAGATAGAAAAGGAAAAGGATTGAGCTGTGATATCAAATGCAATTTTCGTCTGAGATTTATAGAGTTGTGGTTCGTAACGTTCGTTCGTTCGTTTATCTCAGCTAAACTGGACCAACACTACGACGCTCTCAAAAGCGCGTGGTAGATACAACAATCTAAAAGCGACACGTCATGGGGCATTTTCATAATTTATAGGTAAAGAAAAGGGGTATTTTATTCCAACCGCTGACGGATGCATAGAAATGAAAATCAGATTACCAAATATGACAAAAAGGAAAAGAAAAAAAAATTAACAAAATATGATTTATTATTGTATGATCATACCAAAGTGTTTTAAGTATTGTATATATGATCAGAATAAACGAAAATCTTATTGGAAATTTTCACGATATCAGAAACAGTAATAGCAGTATTATTATAAAATAATAGTAATTAAAAATATAAGGTTTAACATGGTTCACCTTCTGTTGGTAAGCGGTATAAATATTTAAAGGTGTAGTGTTTGTAATTTTAAATGACACAACTTTGTGTCATTTTTAATGAAATTACTTCGTTTTGGTGCGTTTTATCATTTTTTTAATTTATAAAATTAGAAATAAAAAGAAAATGGAGGAGAGATATAAAAACACACCAAAATGATGTAATTTCATTAAAAATGACATAAAATTATGTCATTTAAAATGACAAACATTTTTCTCCATATATGGCTTGTTAGTACGTACAGTTTAACTTGCCATTTAGCTTATTTAATTTGACCCATGAATTTATTGGAAGACTTATTTATAAATCGGTCATAAGTTTATTTTAGCATTCTTCAAGTTCAGCTCGTATTTTTAATATTTTATAATTTTTAATAAAATAATATATATTTTTTTATTAAATAATATTTTATTATTTTCAATAAAATAAAATCTTACATTTTTAATTTTTCACAAACTTTTATCTTTTCACTTGACAAATACACTTTTTTTAACGCTAAATTCATTCATCGCCACATCGAGCTCTTTTCACTTGTGGGTGGTATATGTATTTACATATCTTGTTCTTTTTAGATGGGCATGTATTTGTTTTTGTCTGTTATTTTTTTATTAAATTGTTTTTTAATGGAAAATTCTTACATAAGTTGTTTAGTTGGTGAACATCTTCGCTCCTAGTTGCATTACATTTGTTCTCTTTGCATGATTTGTCTGCGTAAGTTTTGAAAATAACATACATGTCCTTTTAAAAATTGACTTCCAAATATATTTATAGTTTTGTTATGGACTCGTATAATGGGCTCATTAAGAAGCAAGTCCAACAAAGGACAATCCAAGATCTGAGTCTGCATTAACTCAAGATAGATATCCATCGAGGATACTTATCTGACAACACGGTGACAGCTCAGCGGATAGGCCGGGATCTGAGTCAGAAACACCTAAGGCCTATCTGCACAGGTAACCCCGATAAATACCAGGTAAACCCTAAAGGTAAACACAATTTCTCTCTTACTACTATACTGTCACTGTGCACACACCCCTTTGGCTAGCGCCGTTATAGTATTCTGTGCAAAGTGATCCGCTCAACTCAAGGGTATCTTCTCCATAGATACTTTAGAGAGGGCACTAGATCCGAGAGTAACACACCAGTCTATCGGGCTAGACATCTCTGTCTTATGGACAGAACAAGTTTATTAGTCTAATTTGATTGACTTTCACTTGTTTTGTATTTATTTATTTTATGTTTAAATATCATGGTTTTTATGTTTTAAAATAAATATTTTTGTGCTCATTTTTTTTAATAATCAAAAGGGCATAACCCCATCAAGGCAAAGAAAAACAAAAGCAAGCACAAAGCAAATAGTGCAAAAAGAAATCAGCAAATATTGCTAGCAGATAGAAGGGGTATTTGTAGCTCCAATGCAATCATCAATAATGAAGGATCTGATTTCTTCTGGCATGAGGTGGAAGGTATGTGCTCAAATGTTAGCAAGCAAAGTATAATAGCCCAATATAATTAATTAGAAAAATACATGTGATTAGATAATTAAGCATGTATTAGTGAGTAAAAATAAGTAAAATCCCTAACAAATTAATTGGGGTCACTTTTGAGGTAAAAAAGTGTACTCTGTGAAAATTAAGGTGTATAAATGGGTGTAGACAAAAGTACCCAAAATATAAAAATGGAAGTAGAAATATTCCTAGAAAAATATTCCAGACTGTTGGGTAAAGTTTGGTAATTTATGAAATTGAATAGATAGATGAACTAATACCCACTTAACCTGTGTTAAGTGGGAAGCCACTTAAAGGACCCAAACCCATCCCCATTCCCGTGCGCAGGAGAGAAAGGAAAAAAAGAGAAGAAGGAAGGGAGAAAGAAGGAGAAGAGGAAGGGGAAAAAGGAGAGGAACCCTAGGTGAGGCAAACCATGATGGTTTTGAGTGATTCCAAAGTCTAAACCACTCTAAATCTTCCCCTCTTTCACAATCCTAGCTTGGATCTTGGTGGGGAGTTGTGTAGGTTGAGATTTTTCTTCCCAAAGTTTTGACCCATTGGAGAAGTTGTGAGATTTAGGAGCTTCTACCTCCATGGAAGCTTGAGGAGTAACCAATCCTTGGTTGTGCAACCATTGGTGGTAAGATTCTACTCCTTAAACTCTATTTTCATGAAGAATCCATGATTTAGGTTTTGGATGAATAGTGTTTTGGGGTTTATGATTATGTGAGTAGATTGGTTATGTTCTAGGAAGATTGAGGCCTAGTGCATGTTGAGAAAAATGCTAGGAATGACATTTAATCGGTGGAAATGAGTTTTGATAGTCGTATGATTTTGTTTGGAAAATCACAAGATTATGCATTTGACTATTGTTAGGCTTGTTTTGTAATCAATGGTGTGGTTTGATTGATTGTTGATATTGTCCATGTGATGCTTAGGATTGAGGCATTTGGACCAACATTGAGTAACCAACCATTGGAGCAAGCTATGGAGCTCGGTTAGCTCCTTGGGATTGATAATTGTGTTGTGAAGTTTGGTGAGGAACAAAGGTTAAGTTGGAAGCATTGAGGTAAGCCTTCGGACCTTGGGTGTAATTCCCTTTATTGTTCCACCAAGCCCTGAACGGGTAATGGTGTGTTGTTGTATATAAATGCAATGAAATATTGTAATGCTTTGTTATACGTATTTGCATGCTTTGGTGTGACATAGGATGGTGTTTCCCTATGTTGGTATGTTGCATGACGATGCGTAAATCATACTTGGTAGTTTAGCTGGCCAGTAGGACTATTTGCATCTGAGTATCCTTAGGACAGCTCGAGAGCTCGAGGGATTTCTCCTGGAGATGTTTTGTACACTTGCATGAATATGTATTTGCTGCATTATTATTGTCATTGCTATTACACTGTTATTGAACTATGGGGTGGAGAGATGCTCCAAGGGCCCCTGGTTTACTGGATATATTCGTATATCTCACCCCATGTTGTTGGGGACCCCCTTTCAGGAAAGGATGCTGCAGGAGCCTCTGATGGCAAGTGGCCATATTTGAAGTGATTGGGCATATGAAGATGTTGTGTCATTTGATTAAGCATGTTATTTTGTAGTTCACATGTATAGGATTGCTATATGAGAATCAATTGTCATATGCATGCTATATTTATTTGGGTGGACTTAGCCTATGCTCATGCTTTTGGTATCTCTTTTGTTGATGGGAGCCAATGAGTGATCATAGTGTTTTGTAGCTAAGTCCCATAATTTGTAATTGAAACTTGTAAACATGATGAAATGATATGTATGCCTCTATTGTGTATGAGTATCTAGAGAGACTAGAATTCATGTATTGAAAGGATTATATGATGTAAATTAGGTGAAAGAAGACCTTTAGGTTGGAAAACCAATCCAAAACAAAGATACCCTGTCTTGTGGTCCAATTTTCGTATCCTATACGATAGATTTGGATCCTTGTGTCTTGATGGAAGTTGTAGATATGTTTCTTAGCTTTCCATAGAGACCAAGATTGTGTAATTTGGATAAGTATAACTCAAGTTATGGTTAAAACACCACAGGTAGGTCAAACTGCCCTGTTTTGGGTGCTTGCTCCCGAATGTCCACGCTTGGAGCGTGGTATCCACGCTTGGAGCGCCCACCTTCTGACTGTCCACGCTCGAAGCGTGGGATCCACGCTTGAAGCGTAGGGGTCCTGGGAAATTCAGCATTCCATTTCGTAAAAACCTCATAACTTGGGCTACGGTGCTCCGATTTGAGCGCGGTTTGAACCCACGCGTAAGTAATGAAAAATCCTAGAATATTATGGGCAAATGGAGACCGTAATAAATGAAATGAAAGTATGGTATTAAGCTTTAAGTATGTTATTCCGCAATGCATTATGGTTATGGTCACGCAATTGGGTAATTTTAATTCGGCTTGCTTTAAAAGAAAAATTTAACCGGATTTAATTGCACCAATGTGATTGTAACTGCGCTTAATATCATAAGTCAATGTTAACAAACCGGTTCTAGAACGGGGTGTTACACAAAGCTTGCTCATGAACAACATTACCCCTTGGGGTAAGCAAGGCAAGAGCCTATTTTGAATCACTTTCCACTACCACATTCCTCCAACCAAGCTGCCATACATATTCAAGTTCTTTTAGAATAGCCCAAACTTCTACCTGTAGGGGATTACAAATTCCAATGAAGTGGAAAAACCCTTTTTCCAATCACCATCACAATCTCTCACAAGACCACCGCAGTCAACCAAATTAGCTTGAACAGCTCCGTCCACATTCAGTTTCTTCCAACCCAGAGGAGGCTTACTCCAACCTAGTTGTAGAGCTCTAAAATCAGAAGGTAAATCAGGGTTTAGTCTAGGAAGATAAGTTGCAGCAAATTCATTAACTAAACCCAAAATATGGTTAATAGCTGGGTTCGGTCTCTGGAAGTCTAGGTCATGAATGGTATTATTTCTCTGAACCTAGAGGCACCAAATTGTAATACAAGAATGATTTTTCAAAACAGCACCAGAGGTCTTGTCCACGCACAAATTATAAGAAAGCCAAGTTTTTATATTATGAATGAAATAGAACTCCAAAGGTAATGGCTGCATCTCCTCGGTTTGCCAAACTGTTCTTGCATCTGAGCAATCACATAACACATGAAGTAAGGACTCCACTTTATCAGGACACACATGACATCTGTTAGTGTCAATCCTCCCATTTACTCGTACGATACTTGGTAAGCGAATTTCCATGAGCACTAGACCAAATGAAGGTCTTTATCCTCTCTGGACCATTCAAATTCCAAATTTTAGACCAGGAAAAGGAAGAGTCTTCATGAGGGAATCACATAATAGCCTTATAGGCAGTGCTGACTATGGACTCGTATTGATTTTGGTTCCTCCAATTTAATTGATCATCCTTGATAGCCATAGAGGGGAGGGATAAACTTGATTCTATTAATCACATCACCATCAAGGTATTCCTACAAAAAAAAAAAACTCCAAGAAGTACTATCATTAGAAATACAATAAGCCACTTTCATATTTATCATCTATTGTGATGGTTTGGAATAGCAGATTGAAGGAGTACGCCTTGCGACCCAATCCAAGAATCTATCCAGAAGCAAACTGCTTGCCCATTTTGAATCTCCTACCTTAAGCTTTGCAGGAATTCAGGCCAGAGTTTGATGAGGTTTTTCCAAAGGCTTGAATCATAGGCTTTGGCAGTGATATCCTTCCTCAGGTCTACTCCTCTTGCATACTTTACTCGGAAGACTTGGAGCCTATAACACCTCACATTTCTAAAACATATATTAATATATTAAATATGGATTAAAGGGAAGGTTTAGTGAAAATCCTGAAAATTAGGTCAAAATACAAAGGAAGGGTAAAATGGTAATTAGCCAAACACGTAACCCTAGGAAGGTAAAATTGAGTAGGAGGTCTCAGATGATAAAAATGACCCTGGAAATGGCTTCAGAATGAAAAATTGAGTGGTTAGTCAAGTTTCTGAAAATTCGGTGAATAGTGTTTTTACCGAGTAAAAATATCACGGTACAGTTGCACCATAAAAGCGTGCCGATTGAATTTTGAACTCTAGGTTTGGATATAAGTTATAAAGGATACATAGGACTAGGAAATATGATTTTTGACGAAAATTGATGGAAATTAGTGAGTTTGGGGAAGCGTGCCCACGACGTGCATAACAACTTAAAACTGCAATTTCTCCGAACGACCGGAAAACTCCGGATTCATATTATCAAGGGCAATTAAAGGACAATGGTTAAGGTTAAAAATTAGAGTTTCTAAATTGGTTATGAAATTATGAATGTTTAGCGGAATAGGAGGGAAATTCAAAATAGCTTGAAATCGCGTGAGGTAGCGGTGGAGCCCACCTCACTTAAGTGGACTTGGCCAATTGAACCAGTCACTATTCATCATCATCTAAATTTCTCTTCTCTCTCTAAAAAACCATGGAAACCCCCTCCCCCCCCCCACATGCCATTTTCCTTCCAATCTTCTTTCCATCATAACTCCTTCAATACAACCCCAAATCAAGAAAACTTTGTGAGCACAGTTGTTGGAAATCATCATCCAAACACATCCCGCCGATTATTTTTCCTTGAAACCCTCTCATTTGAGAGAAAAGGGCCAAAACTAGCCACGAAAATTAGAATTTTTTCGGATTTTTGGAGTTGTTTGTTCAAGCCATTGCTTGGGGATCAATCAGAGGAGTCTTGGGACTTGATTGTGGGTAAGTTTCCACGCCTTTTATTGGTTGAATTGATAGATCAAATTTCATGAAACTTGGAGCATGTTTGTATGATTGATGTAGTTAGAGAGCTCAAATGGAAATTGTGTAATTGACAATTATAGCTTAGAATGATGTTTTGGAGTGATAAATGCCATAAAAATTATTGAGAAATTTGGATGATAACTTAATGAATTTTTGGGTTGTGATTCCATGACTTTGTGATTTTGATTGGTTGTAGGATTGTGTGATTGAGTTGTTGAGTGTTTGTATGAGTTGTTGAGTGTTTGTATGAGTTAAAAGTAGGATTGTATGATGTGTAGGAGTGTTGAATTGGATTGAATACCTTTTGATGGGAGGTCATGTACATTTCGGCCATCTTGGAGAAATTGGAGTGTGATGTTGTAAGATTATGCAATGGATGTATATTGTTGTTAAATGGTATTTAGAGGTGTTGTGTGATGAATGGATGCATGGAAAATCAAAGGAAAAATACTTAGATTGTGTGGAGTTTGCAATTGGACCTAGAGTGAAATGAATAAAAAAATGGTATTGTGATGGTGTAGGATGGAAAGTGGGACCTAAAATGGTATCGTGGTAGCCTTGGGATGCTAAAGAAAAATTAAAAGAGAATAAAGAAAAATATTTTATAAATTAACACTAGGATGGCCGAACCTAGCCTTAGTGGGAGGGAATTTTGATATTTTATAATCTTGGTTGATTGCACTCTGTATTGATGATCCTTGTGTGATCATTGTAGGTTTCCTCCCGCGGAATTGAACTCCGAACCGTGAGCTTGGTAGGTTTCCTTTGGTCCCGGACCAAAGGAGTTTTGGTAAGTGCTCTTGAACCATGCATGTATACTTTATAAACTTGCATGTATTTGGTTTAATGGAAATTGAATTGGGAAATTTCTTATGTGTAGGCTTTTCTGTTTGTACCAAGCTCGGGAACATATTGAATTGGGGCTGGAAGAAGGAGTTTATTCAGGAAATCCCTTGGTACTAGGATTTGATCCCCGTGTGTGCTCCACCATGCCCGTTGAGGGTAGTGGTTGGAGGTGTATGTGAATAATGTAGTATAACATGCTCATGCATTATTGTATGTTTAGTGGTACATAGGATGTACCGAGTCTCTGGCCAGTAGACAGTTGTCTTCGGGCGTTACGGACTTCCACTGGATAGTCTCCATGAGGGAGTTCTAGTTGACCTGGGGTCGTGGTGTGATCCGTAGAGGAGCACACTAGGAAGTCTCGGGTGTATATGGGTGGAGGGTGCCTTGGTTGATGTTCTGGGAACACTCCTTGGTTTGAAACCCGTAGGCTATATGCCAAGGCCACTAGGCCGGATGTTGTGTGATATTGGCGTGACCAATCCAGCTTCATCGTATTTTGTTCCCTATGCTTCCCTACTTCACTAAATCCCTTGCTTTATCTCGTTTTAAATGTTATATTATGTTGTTGATATGCATCGAAGTGAGCCATTGGGTGGAGTATTCTCCAGAACCTCTAGGTTACTGAGATATGTCCATATTTCTCACCCAGCTTTGGGGACTTTATTTCAGGTAGTGCCAGTGGTGTCGGAGCGGCGGGCAAGAGGCCCATAGGATGAGCTCGTGGATTTATGGTAGATTTTGCATTTTGTGGCCATTGGTCCTAGGCTAGACTTAGGGCATGAACACTGTATGTAGAGTTAGGCTTATGCATTGTATCATCGCTGTTCATGCCATATTTTGTCTAAGTTTAGCATATGTTTATCATGATTTATTTTGGAGGATTTATGTATACATTGATGTTGTTTCTTTAAGTTGATGTGATATTTGTAAGAAGTATTGTAAATTGTAATTTGAAGACCTTGTGTAATATTGAAGCATGCTATATGATGAAAGGGCAATAGGTCTATTATAGAATTTGATTTATGTTTTATTTCAAAGGATTGCATGCAAATGAATTAATGTGATTGAAATGGTTTAAGATTTTATAATGAGATTATTGAATGGAAAAGTCAACAAAATGATATAAACTGTGAAGTATTGTAAGAGCACCAAGGCATTGCTGGTCCTTGAGTGCCACCCATGTCTATTAGGTACATTTGAGGATAGTTAAGCACTTTTACAAAAGTGGGATTTATTGGAAAAACAAAGAAATTGACAGAATTTAGGTGAACTTTGGGAGAGCATATCTCCCTCCATAGAAGTCCAATAGAGACATGCCATACGTCGTTTTAAAGTTTGAGATGTCCTTTACCTTCTGTTAAATTTTGAGGATTTTCTGGGTTGCATGCAGCCCTGTAGACGCCATAGAAATCGGACTGTACAAAATGCTCCTGTGTAGGGGACTATTTCTGGTTGTTTTTTGGGAATTTTATTCCCGCTTTGTTTCTTGGTCAAATTAGGTGCATCATATGTCAAATTGAAGATTGAGGTATCTAGTTTACTGTACAAAATTTGAGAGCAATTGGTTGAGTGGATTTTCCAGAATCACTGAGAGAGTGAGGACTGTTTGCAGCCCTGTTTGGGGTTGACTGGCAGATTTGCTTGTACAACTTCAAAGGGGTGATATCCGGAGGAAATGAGAACTTTATGAATCGTGTGATAGCTCGTTAGAAAGATAATCAAGTCTAGAATAACATGCTAAAAGATGAGAGGTTCGCGGCATGCAGATTCTTCGCAGTAATTAAAAGACCGAACCATGTTCGGATAGCTAGAAAACGTAAAAGTGAGATTTAAGCTAAGTGGGTTGATGGGAACCCCTTAGTGACTTAAGAGAGGTATTATATGATATGTAAGTAGTTTAAATAATTATTCCGCAAATATTTTTCAGTTACGGTCACAATTTCACTTTTCACAATTTCTCGAAGATAAATTTGGGCAAGTTTTTCTGTATTATACGTTGTTCGGACACTCAAGAAATGAGCTGATTTTGTAAGCCGATCAACAATTAACCATATGGCATCAAATCCTTCTCGCATCCGAGGAAGTCCAACTACAATGTCAATGGCAATACTATCCCATTTCCATTCGGGAATTTCCAGAGGTTGAAGAAGTCCCGAAGGTTTCCGATGTTCATACTTCACTTTCTGACATGTTAAGCATCGAACTACATATTCTGCATTATCACGTTTAATACCCGGCCACCAAAACGAAGTCTTTAAATCATGATACATTTTAGTGGATTCAGGATGAATGGTATAATTACCCTTATGGGCCTCTTGCAAAACTTCTTGTTTAAGTTCTTCATTCGGTACTACTAACCGACCTTGAAACTTCAACATTTTATTTTCATCCCAAATGACGTCTTGGTAACCAGCCAATTTATGAACTAGTTCCTCATCTCTTTGAGCCTTCTTTATTCTACGGAGTAACTCGTTCTCTACTTTGATTCTGTCCAACCTTATGCCACGCTTCTTCTGATAACAGACAAGTTTAGATCCCGGAAAGCTTCAAGTAGTTTTAGTTATTCTATCATCAGGGTTACGGTATGAAGAGTCTTACGACTCAAAGCATCAGCTACTAAATTTGCCTTACCTAGATGATACTTGAGTTCAAATTCATAATCTTTCAAGAATTCCATCCACCGTCGTTGCCTCATGTTTAGTTCCTTTTGATCAAACAAATACTTCAGGCTCTTGTGATCGCTGAAAACATCAAACCGCGAACCATACAGATAATGTCTCCAGATTTTTAGTGCGAACACTATAGCTGTCAATTCCAGATCGTGAGTAGGATAGTTTTCCTCGTGAGGCTTCAACTGTTGTGAGGCATAAGCTACGACCATATGATCTTGCATCAACATACAACTAAGTCCTTTTAGAGACGCATCATAATACACTTCAAACTTTCTGGTTGGGTCCGGAATAGTAAGCACAGGAGCACTGATCAATCTGACTTTTAGCTCCACGAAACATTCTTCACAAGTGTCAATCCACTCAAAAGGCATTCCCTTCCGAGTGAGACGGGTGAGAGGCTGTACTAATTGCGAGAAGTTTTGGATGAATCTACGATAATAACCTGCAAGTCCCAAGAAACTCCACACTTCAGTGACGGTCTTAGGTCGCTCCCAATTCATTACTGCTTCCACTTTGCTGGGATCCACAGCAATTCCTTCTGCTGAAATTATGTGACCTAAAAAGTGGACTTCATTTAACCAGAACTCACACTTCGACCACTTGGCATACAATTGTTTCTCCTTAAGGATTTGTAAAACCATTCTCAAATGTTCAGCATGCAGTTCTTCATTGATAGAATAAATCAGAATGTCATCAATAAATACAATGACAAACTGGTCTAAAAATGGGTGAAAGATACGGTTCATATAATCCATGAATACTGCCAGAGCATTGGTAAGCCCGAACGGAATCACCTGATATTCATAATGACCATAACGAGTTCTGAATGTCATTTTCGGAATGTCCTCCGGTTTAACCCGGATTTGATGATATCCTGATCGCAAATCTATTTTATAGAACACCCTAGCACCTCTCAACTGGTCCATCAGATCATCAATTCTAGGAAACAGATATTTATTCTTTACTATCACCTTGTTCAGTTGACGGTAGTCCACACACAGACGTAAGCTACCATCCTTCTTCTTTATAAGAATAGCTGGAGCACCCCATGGAGAAGTACTGGGTCTGATGAATTCTTTTGACAAAAGCTCTTCTATTTTCTTCTTAAGTTCCCGAAGTTCAAGTGGTGCCATACGATAAGGAGCAATGGAAATAGGTCCAACTCCAGGAAGAAGTTCAATGGGAAATTCTATCTTCCGATGAAGGGGTAATCGAGGAATTTCATCAGGAAACACCTCCACGAACTCATTAACAACATGAATATTTTGAAGTTGGGTATCAGCCGTATTCTCAGACTCAATTAAAAACAAGTACCCTTCAACTCCCCGAAGGAGTTCTTTTCTGACTTGCAATAAGGAAATAGTAGCAAAGGACTGAAAATTACCATCTTTAGAAGGAATGATGACCTTTCCTGCTTGACAATCCAAAGTTATTCCATTTTCTGCTAGCTAGTCCATACCGATAATCACCTTAAGACTGAATACTGGTAGAACCACTAAATTCACCGTATAAGTCCATCCTTCGAATTGTAGAATACAACCCCTGCAGATTTCTGATGCATTACAAGATCCTCCAGTAGGAGTACTGATTTGTAACTCATAAGGTAACGGAGTCGGGGTGAGACCTAGTCTCATTGCAGTGTTCCCCACAATAAAAGAACCTGATACTCCAGAGTCAAAGATAACAAAAATGGGATAACCATTCAAAATCACATTACCTCGGATCATATTCGGATACTTTTGAGCTTCATTTGCATCAAGGTTGAACACCCGAGCTTGAGTAAGAGGCTGATTAGCACTCTGTGGGCAATCATAAATGAAATATCCCGGTTGTCCCCACCTGTAGCACAAATTATTCCCGAGTCAGCATACACCAGTATGATTCTTCCTACAAGTGGCATAGCAGTGAAACCTTGTCGTCCGGCTGATGATTGCCCCGGAGAAGTATTCTTCTTAAAGTTTCCGGTCTGAGGTTACAACTGCGGACCCTTGCCTCTATCCATTCCAGTAATATTTCTGAAGAACCGACCAACTTTACTTCCTCCTTGTGATTGCACAGGCTGTTTAGACAAATTCTTAGCTTCATTTATAATCTCTTCTGCTTGCCGACTCTGATTAATCAATTCCGTAAGAGTACGATTTGCTGTAGTCAATATAAGCTTGTGAATCTCCGGATGCAGTCCACTCTCATACTTTTCCATCTGCCATTCTTCATCATAAATGTTCCAATCAAAATTAGCATACTCCATCAGTTGTCCAAACTTTGCAATATATTCATTAACAGTCATATTTTCTTGTCGCAGTGCCAGCAGCTCCGTGTGTTTCATCCTCCTCATAGCCTTAGGAAAATATTTGTCCAGAAAAACCCTTCTAAACACCTCCCAAGTAAGATCTACATGTTGTGCTCTAAGTACAACCCTTGCACTCGTCCACCAAGTCAATGCTTCATCAATCAACTGATACGACGCATAGTCCACCTTGTGAGCTTCAGGCCAACCCTCCAATAGTAGTGATAAGATCATCAGCTGCATTATTAGGTCTTCCCTGAGTAGATCCCCGTGTACCTGCCATGTTTCTGCAATCACAATACCACGAAATGAGCTGATCAGACTCACCGCAAGATATAAATGATAACAACTCCAAGTAGGTACTCGAGTTCTAATCAGAAAGGCTAACAATACATTGATTCTCATCACTGTATAATTCTAACATTTTGCTTATACCTATTATCACATCTTAAACTAATAATTCAACACTTGCCAATCCTAATTCAAACAATCCACAATTTAATTCACATACAGTAGCCAGCAAACAATTCAGTAGTCATATTCAAACAGCAAAAACTTCATCAAATATGCACAAACACCATGAATCAAAACTGCTCTGATACCATTTAATGTGACACCCTTCCCTGTATGCATCCAAGGGAGATGCCCGCTAAAACCGATTAGAGTCGCAATGTTAACGTATTCAATTCTGAAAATGCATATTGAAGTCACAAATAAAATCTTGTCTTGAAATCGGGTGTCATAGAGAAAACAGCGGGTAATTTCATAAGAACTTTTGATGCTGAAATCGTAAATTTTCCAGAAAACCTGTCTGTCTTGCAAAAATCATATAAAATTGAACTTACAAGATTTTGAAAATTTTCTTTGCCAAGAAGAAAGTAGACATATGGGGCTTTACGCACATATAAAATTTATCTCATTTGGAGATCTGTAGCCCCAGAAAGAGAACTCGCAAGATGCACGATAAAATAGAGTAAAAATCCGGATTTAAATCAGGCAGAACTTGTTTTGGCAAATCAAGTACCATAGTTACGTAAGTTTCTTGCAAAACATAAAAATCAAACTACGGTAAGGCATGACACACTTCCAACATTTGCTGGTCTCCCAAAACATTACATCATATTCAAGACTTCAAACTTCAAAACAGCCAAAATCAGCAGACACATAGTAGTAACTCTAACAGAATTTGCCAAGAATATACTGCATCAAATACTTCTTCTTCCTCTTGCAATTTTATAAAATTGGGCCCCAAAAGGGGTGAGGAAAATCCCAGTAGAGTGATAGAAAAACCAATAATGTAACAGTATTAATTTAGATACAGAATTTCCAAAATTGTCACATCACCAAATAATTTTTGAACAGATACTAATATGCAACAGAATGCGTATATAACGCCAGAATATTGTATGTTTATCGCACTAAAGTGCACATACTAACTAACTAACCTCAATGGGGATTCCATTTGGCCCTAACAGAGGGGAATTCCAATTGAGGCCTATGCGAACTGAGCCACGGTTCCTTCTCCCTGATACCTGAGGGATGCCTATATGATGTATGCTCAAACATATGCTTCCTTTCATAAAGTTTACGGTTTCCAAAACTGCATGAACGATGATGCATATTATGCTGTAATTTGCTTCGCACACACATGACAATATGTTTAATGTATGATGTTCATGAGCATGACAAAAATATCAGAATCAGAAAATCATAGTTCACATGACTATGACACCTAAATTTCGAACATGATGTCTCCAAAACTGAGTTCCAATAAGTCCTCTCCAAAGGCAGATTACAAATACTTTCCAACAGAATTTATATGAGACACATGAGCAATAATTCAAAAATTCAAGAACTAAACTAACAGTCACAAAAGATTAATCCACCAACACTTACCTTGGTTCTTTAGAGTTATAACCCCAATATCATCAAATCAGTCCCCTTTTTAGAGGCTTGCACACCTAATTAACAAAATACCAAATCAGAATTCTAATATATTTTTCCTATAAAACACATGTAATTTCCATTCTTCCTAATCCTTTTAATCGGATTTCATGGTTCTTATACTAAATGAATTTTTTGTCTTAGGATTAAATTACCAATTGTTATCAAGTGACAAAATCCAAGGTTTCCTATACATGCATGTTCGGTTTTTAAGGCCATCACCTAGGGCTTCCGTTTTTCTTTTAACATAACACTACTTACAAGACTTAGGCATGAGTTAATAGGCTTTTAGCATGCTGTCTTTCTCGTTTTTAACACATGCAAAGCTAAATAATTTTTGCTAATCCAAGGGGCAGTCCCGAAAATTAAGAGGAGCTATTTTCCAAGCTCACAAATCTGATTTTTGTGCTTGCATGCACCAAGTCCATGGGTTGTTTGACTACACAGAAATGAGTGAAGAGGAATGAAAAAAAATCATTCTCCTTGCATGCATGTAAGGGCCGAAACAGGGTGGAGTATAGGGGGAGTTTGATTTGTGCTCTATACCTCTTGCATGTACCCAAAAGCTCCCAAATCAGTCAAGGGACAGCACCCAAAGGAGGAGGAGCACCGTCACCCTCCTTCTATGCAAGAGCTCGAGTTTTTAAATCTGCATGCAAGGGGGAAAACTTCATTAAACCGAATGGGTTGTCAAGGAACCAGAGAGTAGAGGAGACACATCACCTCTTCCTACTTGATGTTCGGTCGCGCGCACAAGGGAAGAGGAAGGAAGAGTTTGAGCTTAGGTGTTTAGGATATCTTCTTAGAGGACTCACGACTTTGTGGAGAAGATGAGGGGAAAGAGATGCAAACTTAGGTTTTTCTTTGTGTTCTTCCTTGAGGCTTAAGGAGAGAATAGGCTGAGTTTGATTCTGAATCAAGAGGATGAACAATCAGTCTTGGTTGGCTCACTTAGTATGTGCATAGGGAGGAAGAGGGAGATGATAAAATCGGCTAACATTCTGAACCAAAGACCAGCAAAATCATATTTGTTTTACTTCTATTAGGCGCACAAGGAGGAGGGAGTGAGAGGGATAAATGGTTTGCTTCTTGTCCAATGAGGAGTGGCCATGCAGATTTTTAGGATAAGCCAATGGATGAGATTAGGGAGAGGTTTTTGGGTTGAATTAAGTCCTCAATTTAGAGGCTTGGGCCGTCGCCCATTAAGGGTCATTGGGTCCAAAATTTCATTTCCTAATGAACATTATTTCATGTACCTCTAAGTAGTAACGAAGATTTTTATACATGGTAATTAAAATTAATCCTATCCTTTTATACTAGTGTTTTGAATTCATAACATATATCCACATTCAATTTTTCATTTTAAATACACTTCCTAATTTATGCAGGATGTTACAACTTACATACGGGTTCACTTCCCTCTCAATTCAAGAAATAAAAATGAAGTGATTAAGAATAGCTAAGTATTCTCAAAGTACAGATTACACAAATTGAAGCACTAATAGGTGTATAGCTTTACAATGAAGATGAGCTCAAGTGTATGCAATGATCAAAGTAAGTAATCAATGAGCAATGATTGGCTAGAATGAGTAGTAAAGGTTCAATAATTGATCTATGGTCGTCTACTGTTCATTACTATTGATTTGGGTATTTATATTGACACCTCATTTGAAAACTAGTCGTTTATAGCCGTTGTGATCCGTACATATCCGGATATTTATTGGGCTCATATCCAGATATTGATATCCAAATATTATATCCGGATATTGATATCCGAATATTCTCAGTGCAATATCTGAATATTTCATGGCAGCACCCTTTTTTCACGAATTCTGAGTTTCTTTTCTTTCAAAATGGTTTCCATGATTTGTAATGCATGTAATTGGTTATGGAAACTATCTAGAAATATTTATATCATGTAGGTACCTTTTCCAAACCAATATTGGACATATCAAACCATTTATTTTGACATTTCTTTAAAGATGCATTCTTTTTAAAACAAATAAGTGATTTAAGATCATGAATATGTGTGATTGCATTGTGCAAGGCTGATTATGTGCTTAAGTTATTTCAAAGACCTTTAGATGCATTTTTGACTTATTAGATCAAAGTTTTTAAAGAACTTTATGATTAGGTAACTATATGTATAACTTGAGCTCATGCAATGCTAGAGTCTATACACCTTTACATAATTTTCCTAAGTCCTAAATGAATATACCAGTGAGATCTTGGACTTGGCTTGATGCTTGATTTGCATGCTTTCACATTTGCTTGATTTCTTTCGGATGTTGCTTCGTCCTTGAGCATTCCTTTTTGAGTTTTTTTTGTTATTATCAAAACTATGTTGACGTGCCATCATCAAGTGTATTATATTTGAGTACGTGGCAGCCACATCATCACTCTGATTCTTCAATATGCGCGTTGTGGGCACACTTCCCTAAAAACCCTAACTTCAATCAATTTTAACCAGAAATCATATTTCTTAGTCCTATGTACCATTTATAACTTATTTCCAAACTTATAGCTCAAAATTCATTCAGCACGATTTACGGTGCAACTGTACCGCGATATCTTTTCCCTGTAAAACACTATTCATCAAATTTCCAGAAACTTGCCTAACCACTCAAATTTTTTATTTTGAATCCATTTCTAGGGTTAGTTTTTTCCATTTGAGACCTTCTACTCAATTTTCTTTTCCTAGGGTTACGTGTTTGGTAAATTATCATTTTACATTTTTTATGTATTTTGACCCTAAATTCATGATTTTCACTAATCCTACCCTTTAATCCATATTTTAGTATATAGATATATGTTTTAGAAATACGAAGTGTTATAGCTCCCGCCTTTTTGGATTTTGGAGTGGCTTATTTATTGCCTATTTATATTTTTGACTTACTGTATGAACATATGTCTTGCATGTAGGTATTGCCATGCTTGGTTGTTCATGCTTTTGTACTAAGTCATGTAGTTTTCATTTTGGTATGTAGTGTATTATGTTGAAAATAGCAAGGAATTGTAATAGTTATATTTAGTTGTTGTAAGTTCTATTGTATCATTGTGGACCTTGTGTAAGTAACATTAATGTATGTGATGAAAGGGAAATAGGCCTATTTTAGGTAATGATGTGATTTTGATTTGGTAAATGCATGAAAATGGAATAATGTTATTGAAATGGATAGTAGATTATAATATAAGTAATTGTGGATAATGCGTTGGAGAATAAGTAATGATCTTAATTGTGGTATATTGTGGGTTGTAAAAGCTTCAAGGATTGTTGATCCTTTTTGTGTCACCTTTTGGTCAATTAGGTACACTTTTAAGAAATTGGAACACACTTGTATAAGTGGGATTAGTTAATAAAATAAAGAAGGCATCATCGAAATTTCTAAGAATTGGTCATATTTTTATCTAACTTTGGGAGACTATATCTCCTGCCACATATGTCCAATTGAGGCATGCCATACCTTATTTTAAAGATTAGGATGTCAGCTATATTGTCCTAAAATTTGGTTTCATTTCGATTTGTATAGCATCCTATATGTCGGAATGAGTGGAGATTGCCCAAAACTAGCCATTGGACCTACATTCGGGTCTGGACTTCAAAAAATTATTTCTCCCTTATTTCTTACTCAAATTAGACTTACGATAAATCAAATTGAAGGTCTAGGTGTCTACTATGTTGTATAAACATTTGAGAGCAATTCAATTAGTGGATAGTCCAAAATCACAGAAACTGTGAGAGATGTCAGTGAACTTATTGAGCTGTGTGGACAGATTTAAAGGATTAGCTTACGGCGAGCGTATCTGGAGTTATAGAACTTCGTTAGAGGCGTGTGATACCTCATTGAAAATCTCATAAAGACTAGTTTAACATACTAAAAGATAGGAATTTATTGATGTGAGGATCACCCCCAACTTTAGTGAAACAGTGACCTACTCTTGTTAAGAAAAATGTCAGGTTGGGTATTTTGCTTTGTTGCTCTGTGGGAACCACCCAACAACCTTAGATAGGTGATGTATGCTAGTTAAGTAGTAATATTTATATTTTCACATTAGTTTTGAGTTACGATCACAATTTGTAAATTGTTTAAGAGGAGGGATATTCTCACTACCAAAATTTTTTACTACCAATTTACTACCTATCTAATCACCATTAGATTAACATTTTCCCTCTCTTCAAAAACTTTTTAACATTCTTTCTCTTTGATCCAATGGTGATGTGATGGGTAGTAAGTTAGTAGTAAGAATCTTTGGTAGTTAGAATATCCTCACTCATTGTTTAATACAAAAGATTCTATAAATGCAAAGTTTTGTAAATATTAATAAAAAGAAAAGGTTTTTTTTTCCGTATTTTTAAATAAATTGATGTGATTGTAACTGCGCTTAATATTATAATTAATGATAACATAATCGGATGCATACAGTGTATTACAAATTACGCCTATTTGTTGATGACACTCTCAAACAAACAGCATCGGTGGATGCAACCTTCATTTGAACCACAACACATAATGAATGCAAAAGATTTTAAAAATTATTTTGGCATAATTTTGGTATAGGAGAGAAATAAAAAAAAGTCACTTGTTTATTCTTATTTCCTTCCTTATTTTTATACATCATGTATGACCATGATGAATGGTGCCTATTGGCAATGAAGAGTCATGCATGTTCAACGGTAAAGAGTCATATTTGTTTTTCACCAAAAAAAAAGAGTCATATTTATTCACCAATAATAATTTTGTATGTTCCATAGTGAAAAAATATATTTATTCACACCCAACTTCTTATTCATAACATTTATTTTTTGAATACAAGTGAGAATTCAATAACCTATCCAAATTCTTTACCACAACAAATCTAATAACTTTCTTATTCAAATTTTATAAGAACTCTAACAAACCTTCCGGAGGACTTTTCACTCTAACAACAATAATAAGCAGAATGATAGATAAATCCTGAAGAGGGTGCTCAAAATCGTGTAGTTTAATAATCAATTTAAGCTCGTCATTTATACCGTAATCAGAAACACTACAAATTCCGTTTACCAAAAAAAAAAAAAACACTACAAATTCCTTTATATGTTATTCTGTATAAACTTTAAAGCAAATTGAGTTGCTGATAAACATGTACATAACTGTTCACAAGAAGAAAAGGCAAAAGAAGTGCAACGAGAGTAACAAAGAACATTCGGTTCAAGTATGGTCAACAAGCTTTCAAAAAAATAAATAAAAAATTGGGTGGGGGAAGTTTTTTTTTTTCTTTTTAAATTTTGTGCAAAAGTGGATCAGTGTTTAACTTAGAGTCTCTAAACATGTAAAAAATTCCTTTTTTTTAAGAAAATTCTATTATTTAAAGAGAGCCTGGATTTGATACATTTAATAAATAATAATATTTTTTCGCGATAATGCCGGCTGCAGAATGTCCATCACAAAAGGAGAGGATAGGAGAGGATAAACCTTTGGTTTATTTTCATTTAAATTTTTGCAATCATATTCACCGAACAACAATAAGACCAAAAAAAATGATAAAGGTGTGAATTTACATTATAAAAATCATAAATTCATCAAATAGTTGTATGTTTCTTTGTCCTTTTTTTTCAAATTACATATTAAAAGTTATAAACTCAAAAAAAGTACATGCTTTTATTATTTAGTTTATTAATTTTTATTACTTAATTAATATTTTTATAGAAAATAATATACTACTTTTTTATAATAATACATCATTTTTTTTCTCATGATAACTTTATGCCAGCCACAAAACTCCATGACAAAACAAAAAAGAAAGAGGATAGTCCTTTTGTTTGTTTTCATTAAATCAAATCTACCAATCACATATAAACAAACAACAAATGATAAACGTGTGAATTTAACATTACAAAAATAATAAATTCTTCGAAATAGTTGTATTTTGTCCCTTTTTTAAACTACATATTTTAATTAAATGTTATAAATTAAATAATAAAACTTATAAACTCAAAAAAATTACATACTTTTTTTATCTAGTTTATAATTCTTATTACTTCATTTCTATTTCTTTATCAAGAATATCGAAATGAATCTCCAATTCTTTTTTTTATCAAGAATTGAAGTGAAATAAAAAACTCAGGTTATTAATGAGGTCGTATTAATATTATGAATTTGAGGCTGACGTTATTGAAACGTGTTCAAGAAGTGATGGTTCTTTCTGATGCGACGTTGAAAGGGATTATAGTTTCT
>JAVKPL010009776.1:0-39375 GCA_032173675.1 Gastrolobium villosum
GCGATTGACTGTGTGTTTGTCGCTCCCTTGTAGAATTTGAAGACATTTTTTTTGACTCATGGCGGCACATCAGGAAGGCTATTGCAAATTGGCAAAGAGTTGGGTGGACCCATCGGTGGCGTCATCGTCTTCGAGTTATGCGGGAACTTTTGAACCGAGATTACCAAATGGAAACCAGTTTTGACATTACCCCTGGAGGTGCGCATGAGACCAGTTGGCAAATAATCGCAGTTGGGAGTGACCATCGTGTTTGTGACACTCCTCAGAGTATGGTGAGATCTCGTTGGCGGGTCGTGGTGTATAAGACTCATTTCACAGATCAGAAAGTACGGTTTCCTCTGTCCGAGTTCAAGATGGGAGTGCTTGCCCATCTACGGGTTGCTCCTTCACAATAGCATCCGAACGCTTGGGCGTTTGTTCGGGTGTTCGGGAAGATATGCCAGTATTTTAACTGGTCCTACTCTGTGCGGTTATTCTTTTACCGTTTTCAGGTGTCACCTTTATTGAAGAAGTTGGGTTGGGTTTCGTTAAAGGCGGGCACCTCACTAGGGTCGATATTCGCCTAGTACACCAACTTGTATAAGAACTGGCGACATACTTTCTTCTGGATCGAGCCAGTGCTTGGTGAGGGGGAATTACCTTTTTTTGTTGATCGGGCGAGCAGGGAGAGTCGGTTCCTTCTATACTGGACTAAAAGCCTTGTCTCCTGAGGAGGTAATGGTGGTGGATTGGTTTGTGGAGGTGAAGGGGGGTCTTGACCGGTGGCCATCAAAGCAAGTGTTGTGTCACGGAGGTGTGGTGGTGTTTAGTACGTGCTTTGACTGTGGTGAGTATTGACTTTTTTTAACTAACACTTGTCTTTCTTGCCTTGCAGTTGGGAGCTTGCCGATGCATACACTGAAACTTGCACGCGAGGAGGCTGCCAAGGTTAAAGCCTTAAAGAGCGTGGATCAACAAGTCAAACCAAGCCTCGCCCCGAAGAGGAAGGATATTGACAAATGGAAGAAGTAAAAAAAAAACCCAACCAAAACAGAAGAAGATTCGATCTTCCGCGGATATTCCTGCTGGCGAGCTGGAGAAGAGGGCGACTGCCCCTATAATCAGAGAGCCCGTGAACGTGGTAGTGAGTTCGTCAGCCAGTGAATCGACTCTGGGGTCGGGGTCGCCTGTTGCTGGGGGGTCGGGGTAGCCTATTACTGGGGGTCAGGTTTGAAAATGGGAGGAGATGAGAACCTGACTCCGCCAAGGGCCTTCAAGGCGTCATGCTTGGAGCCATCTGAGCACAGGCAGTTTGCTGATGACTCAGGCACTGGCGGGATGCTGGCGGACAGCGCCTGTGATAACGCAGAGCCTCACCCCACCACTGCGCAAGATCCTCCTCCTTCTCCTGTTGAGATCCCTGTTGGTAGGGCCCTGAAATTATCTGAGAGGGTCCTTGACTGTGGATTCCCCAACGTGGGGCGCCCAAAGATGGTGGTGCTAGAGCAATTCGATCGCCAAGAATTTATGAACTGCACCCAAGTGGTCGCATCTTAGGAATGAAATAGATCGCCCTTGCTGTTGACAACCGCTTCTCTTCTCAAGAGGATCGCCTTGATGAGATGGGGAAAAAAGTGGATGGTCTTACTGCTGAGGTTGGGCGCCTTGGTAAGGAGGTTACCGATAAGAAGGCTTCGAACAAGTCTTTGTCGACACGGCTCAAGAAAGCGGAAGGCGAGGCTCCGAACAAATCTTTGTCTGCTGATTTGTTTGCTGCACATGGAAACCTCCACGCCAAAGACGAGGACTTCCAGAAAGCCACTAAACGGATGGAAGAGTTGGAGGAGGCCTTAGCCAGTCTTATGTACGTCTCTTTCAACAATGCCCTTCAGCAAGTTTCTGTTAGGTATCCTAAGCTTGACCTGACTGGTTTCACCCCCGACTATGATGTGGAAGGTAATAAGATAGTCGAGTGCCTCGAGGGTGGCAGGGTGAAGATAATTGAGGAGGGGCTTGAGACTGATGAAGACGAACGCGCGCCAGAGACCCTCCCAGCCAAAGATGATGATCTTGAAGAGGATGACGTTATGCATGATATGCCGACCAAAATCGATGGCGAGACCCTGGTTAGCACAGATGCGGCGAACAGGGACGGCGCTGCTGAAGCGATTGCTACTGAGGAGGTTTTGGAGAATGTCGATGAGGGCGTGACCGAACCGATCCGGGAAGCGACTGATGAGGCGATCACAGCCGTAGACTGTCCACTTGTTTTGTTAAATTTATATATGTAATTGTTGCACCTGTTGCTGTGCCCACTAGTAGCTTTTCTTTACTTTTTGCCGTGTTTGGCATGTCGACCGCGGACTTGTATATCTTTAATCATGAATGAACTTCGTTTTCTTTTCCTGCTTTCAATCTTAACTCTTAAGAATTGACGCATGCTTATATTAATTGGGCGTTACCTGGGCGAGAACTGTGTTCGTGCAATGATTGGCGGGGGTGAGGACCATCCCGTTACTTGGGCGTTGCCTGAGGGTGAGAACCAACCCAGTCCCAAACATGGCGGGGGTGAGAACCATCTCGTTGTTGGGCGTTGGCTGGAGTTGAGAACCATACCAGTCCAACACATGGAGGGGTGAGAACTGTCCCACTATTGGGCGTTGGCTGGGGGAGAGAACCATCCCAGTCCAACACATGAGGGGGTGAGAACCGTCCCACTATTGGGCATTGGCTGGGGGTGAGAACCATCTCATTCCAACACATGGCGGGGGTGAGAACCGTCCCACTATTGGCGTTGGCTGGGGGTGAGAACCATCCCAGTCCAACACTTGAGAGAGAAAGTTAGAGACATAATAAACCAGAAGCCTTCTTTATTATTGAACAATTTGAAAGATCAACTGCCTCATTAAAAACCTTCTCAAGCGAAACCCATTGGGATAAAAACTTGGGAAGGAAAAGAGTGCAGCATACAGGTTACATTGCGACTTAACTATAATATCGCCTGAGTTTGTCAGCATTCCACGCCCTGGGAATGGCTTTCCCTTCTAGTGTCTCTAGAGCATAAGCTCCTCCACCCAGCTTGCTGGTTATTCGATACGGTCCTTCCCAGTTTGGGGCGAGCTTACCCTCGCGGGCGTTCTTGTTTCGATTGTCCGCTTGCCTGAGGACTAAGTCTTTTGCTTTGAACCGCCTCACTATTACTCTTCTGTTGTACCGCGCGGCTATCTTCTCCTTGGACTGGCACTCCGATTGTGTTGCACGCTCTCGGAGCTCATCCAAAAGATCCAACGCTTTATTGAGATTTTGGCTATTGGATACCTCAGTCACCTGGTCTTTCCTCTAGGACGGCTCGCCGACTTCTACGGGAATCATTGCCTCTGAGCCGTAAGTCAGTCTGAATGGACTTTCACCAGTTCTGGATTGGGCGGTCGTCCGATAGCCCCAGAGGACGTTTTCTAGGTTTTCCACCCATGCCCCCTTGTGGGACTCCAACTTCTTCTTGATCCCTTTGGCTAGCATCTTGTTGGCAGACTCCACTAGTCCATTGGATTCGGGTGTTCTACCGGGGCGAAATGGTGCCGAATGTGGAGGTCCTTCATCAACTCCCGGAACTTGGCGTCTGTAAATTGGGTGCCGTTGTCGGTTATAACTTCTCCTGGAGTGCCGAAACGGTAAATGATGCTTCTCCAAAAAAACTTCCTCGCTTTTTGAGAAGTAATGGTCGCAACTGGCTCTGCTTCTACCCATTTAGTGAAATAGTCGATGCCAACGACTAGCCACTGCACACGGCCTGCCGCCTCAGGGAAAGGGCCTAAGATGTCCATCCCCCATTTATAAAAAGGTCATGGCGACGTGATCACAATAAGTTCTTCCGAAGGGGCTTTATGGATGTCGACAAACCTTTGGCACTTGTCACACGCCTTTACAAGCTCATGAGTGTCCCACTCCATGGTCGGCCAATAATAGCCTGCTCGAAGCGCCTTCTTTGCCAGAGCGTGACCGCCCATGGGGTGCCCGTTGATTCCCTCATGAATTTCTTCAAGGATGTAATCAACATCATTTGGGGTCAGGCACTTCAGAAGTGGGGTCGAGCAACCTCTTTTGTATAGGCGCCCATGCATTATGCAAAAGTGAGCATTTTTCGCCTTATCTTCTTGGCCTCCTTTAGGTTTCTTGGGAGGGTGCCTTCTGATAAGTAGTTGGCGATGGGAGTGATCCATGTCGTCTCGACGGTTCCTTCAGTTGTGTCTATGATACTCATGATGATACATGGGTTAGGCAGGTTGGGTTGGATGACAGAACGACTGTTACCTGGACTTTTAGTGCTGCCTAGTTTGGCGAGGATGTCTGCACGAGCGTTTTCAGATCGCCTAATGTGCTCGATGATGGTCCTCAAAAGTTGAGGTCCATTGGGTACATATTGTTCCACCAAGCCCAAGTTTTGATTACAAATCACTCTCTTTAACCTCCTTCTTCCATGAGGAGCAATTGTTTTAAAAAGCAGACCAGAGCAATACTTGAAACGGGAATTAGAGTAGGCTTGGAGCAAATTAACATTATCTTTTTCACATATGATTATTGGGTTAATTTGTTTTGATCAGGAAGCCTAAGACTCAACAAGAGGAGCTGCACATTTAGAAAAGAGAGAGGGATGCTGTGCAGAAGGGAGCATAAAGCCTGCTACAGTACAGGAATCAAATAAAGGAAGCAATCAGGAGCCGTCACATTAGCTATAGCAGAAATAGTGGGCATGTCTCCCTGATCCCAGAATTCTTGCGCACAAAGAGAAACCAAAAGCAAGGGGGACCACTTCCATCAAGTGCTGCCTGGCAAGGAGCAAAGCTGCTATTGGAGAGTCTTCCTATGAAGAGCTGAGTTGGCAAGGAGCAGAGCTACCATTGGAGAGGATTTGAAGAAAGCACAACCCTTGATGAAAGGAACAGTGAGGATTAAATGAAGGGCTCTATAAAAGGAACATAGCAAACAACCAATTGATGCAGACATCCTAGTATAGTTTTATTGTTCTTTTTATTTAGAAAAAATGCTCACTAGGAGCTAACTTTCTTTAAGTAGGTAAGGGTTCCATAGAAGTAATCCCTTTTGTCTTAGGATAATTTTGTAAGGAACACATTTTATAAATGAAATCTGAGTTGCTCTTTGGTTTAATATATTGATTCTGTGAACACCCTATATTGCTTGACACGTACGCTTGCGTATAGTCGAAGAGGGTTGCTCTCAGTCAGAGTAAATTGCTCCTATTGGCAAATCTGACTGTTGCTCTGTGCTCTTGCTCTTACAATATAAATTATTCCCGAGCAGCTCGCGGTCCTACCAAGCAATTGGCGCCGTTGTCGGGGATCATTTGGCAAGAAAGGGCGTTTTAGAGGAAACACTGTTGATATTTTTGAATTTCTTTTTGTGTATTTAACCACTTCCCATTGTATGAGCACAGAACCTACAGAACTTGGACTGGAAATAATAGTTTTTGATCCAGAACCCGAGAGAACCTTCAGAAACAGAAGAAGAGTTCAAAGGTTAAGAAATCATACAATGGCTGAAGTTTTAAATAATGGTGGAAATGGTAACAATGGAAACAATAATAATAATCATGAAAATGATGAAGGACTGAATGGAGGAAGAGGACCATCATTGAATGATATGGCTGCTCCCTTCAGAAATGGTCCAGAACGAGGTTATGTTCCCCCTCCACTGAATGTTCCGAACTTTGAAATCAAACCCGCAATGTTCCAAATGATTATGAATGCTGGTCAATTCCATGGATTGCCTATGGAAGACCCCCACAGTCATTTGGACAATTTCACTGAGATAGTTGATAATTTCAGAGTTCATGGCATTCCGGAGGAAAGTATGCGAATGAGGCTTTTTCCATTTTCCCTAGCAGGAAAAGCAAAAGAATGGAGGAGAATATTGCCCCCGAATTCCATCACTATTTGGGAACAACTATGTGAGCAGTTTGTTACCCGATTTTTGCCCCCAAGCAAAAAAAGTCTAAGTGAGGGCTGATATAGCATCTTTCCAAATGTATGATGGAGAAAGTCTGTATGAAGCGTGGGAACGATTTAAGGAATTAATACGAATATGTCCAAATCATGGAGTTTCTGATTGGGGCATTATTCACACGTTTTATCATGGCTTAACCCCACCATTGAAAGCCACTGTTGATGCGGCTGCAGGGGGAGATCTTTTGGATTTTACTTATCCGGAAACTTACCGTTTGTTAGAAAAACTTTCAAAAAAAATATTCAATGGCCTACCACACAGGACCATGCTCCCAAGAAGGCAGGAGTCCTGGAGCTAAGTTCAACTGATGCTCTTTCAGCTCAGATGGCTTCGCTCCAGAACACTATAAAAAACTGCAAGCCCATGGAACAGAAAGGACCAACCGAGCAACTTCTCTTAACTCAATCAAGACAAAGTTGCTCCGTTTGTGAAGGTCCTCATGAAACTGAAGAATGTAACAATTTGGCTGCTGTGTGTTATGCAGGTGGTTATGACAATAACTACAGGAGCAATGACAACCGGGGATGGAAGAATCAGAACAATGCTGGTGGTAGTGGAGGAAATTACCAGAATCGACCCCAATATCCCTGGCAGAACCATCAAAACTGGGATAAGGGTGAAGGGAAGTCTCAATCCTTTGAGACTTGTGTCAAGGAATACATGAACCAGAACAGTGCAGCTATGAGAAGCCTGGAGACCCAAATTGGTCAGTTGGCTGGAGCACTCAAACAGAGACAGCCAGAGACACTCCCTAGTGACACAGAGAAGCCATCCCAGGAAGATCCGGAGCACTGTAATGCAGTAAGTTTACGAGATGGAAAAATTCTGCCACCTCCAGATTTAGTGGCACGGTCTCGTAAACGCCAATCAGCAAGCCAACCGTTGGAAGAAGAAGTCAAGGGAACTACTGATCCTCAAGCTCAGACAGAACCCCAGGAAAAGGATCAGAAGGATGAAATCACACCCGAAGCCACAACATCCGGAGTGGATGATGGAGCAATGAAGGACAGGGAACCAGTTTCGGTCCCAACTTATGTCCCACCATGCAAAAGGAGGAGTGAACCCATTGAGCCTCCTTTTCCACAGAGGTTGAAAAAGCAGCATGAAGATAGGCAGTTTAGCAAGTTTTTAGACTTGTTGAAACAGCTTCACATAAATGTCCCTCTGGTGGAGGCTCTGGAACAAATGCCTTCATATGCAAAATTTATGAAGGATGTTTTGTCAAAAAAAATAAGGATTGAGGAGTTTGAGACTGTAGCCCTCACTGAAGAATCATGCAAGTACCAGACAAAGATTCCTCCCAAACTAAAAGATCCGAGAGTATTCACCATCCCATGTACAGTTGGGAAGAACTATCTTGGTCGAGCACTTTGCGATCTGGGCTCGAGTGTAAATTTAATGCCAGACTCTATCTTCAAGCAGCTCGACATAGGAGCAGCAAGACCAACCACAG
The DNA here is from genome assembly GCA_032173675.1 of Gastrolobium villosum. Classification (NCBI taxonomy): domain Eukaryota; kingdom Viridiplantae; phylum Streptophyta; class Magnoliopsida; order Fabales; family Fabaceae; genus Gastrolobium; species Gastrolobium villosum. Next base: position 7,454 of record JAVKPL010009776.1, read on the forward strand.
TCACTCTCCAACTTGCAGATCGATCCATAGCTAAGCCAGAAGGAAAAATCGAGAATGTCCTTGTCCAAGTAGATAAATTCATTCTACCGGCTGATTTCATCATATTTTTTGAGGCAGACCAAGAAGTTCCAATAATTCTTGGCAGACCATTCCTTGCTACTGGCGATGCTGTCATAAACGTCAAAAAGGGCGAACTTTCCATGAGTGTGAATGGAAAGGAGGTAAAGTTCAATGTCATGAAAACAATGAAGTTTGATGAAGATAACACTGAGGAATGCTCCAGCATTTCAACTCTTGATTTGATCATAAGAGAAGAACAGCAGGAGCATTTGCAGTCAGAAATAGGCATAAGGGACTTTGAAGAATTGGAGGAGTATCTGGTGTCCATCAGTTCTGTGCATACTGGGGAGAAGAAGGAAAGGATCTTTGAATCCTTGAACCGATCGGAGCAAGAGCAAACACCAAAATTGCCCTTAGTAGAGCAGCCACCGAACTTGGAGCTAAAACCCCTGCCTGAACACCTGAAGTACATTTATTTGGGTAAAGAAAACACTCTCCCTGTGATTATTTCTTCTTTACTAACCCATGAACAGGAACTTCAGCTCACACAGAAGCTCAAGGACTACAGAGGAGCAATTGGCTGGACAATGGCTGACATAAAGGGAATTAGCCCAGCAGTGTGCATGCATAAGATTTTGCTCCAAGATCCTGATAGCTCGTCTGTAGAACATCAAAGGAGACTGAACCCTAATATGAAGGAGGTAGTAAGAAAGGAAATCATCAAATGGCTTGATGCAGGTATAATCTATCCTATATCTGAGAGCAAATGGGTTGCTCCTGTGCAATGCGTTCCAAAAAAGGGTGGCATTACTGTAATTGAAAATGACAAACATGAGTTAATAGCCACCAAAAAGATAACTGGGTGGAGGATTTGCCAAGATTATAGGAAGTTGAATAATGCAACCCGAAAGGATCATTTCCCTCTTCCTTTTATTGATCAGATGCTTGATCACTTGGCTGGGAAAGAATTCTTTTATTTCTTAGATGGGTATTCGGGATACAACCAAATCCCGGTTGCTCCGGAGGATCAGCACAAAACCACCTTTACATGCCCTTTTGGGACATTTGCATTCAGAAGAATGCCGTTTGGATTGTGCAATACTCCCGCAACTTTTCAAAGATGCATGTTTGCTTTATTCACTGATTTAGTAGGAGAAGCAGTAGAGATTTTCATGGATGATTTTTCTGTTATTGGCTGCTCTTTTTCTACTTGTCTTAATAACCTTGAACAGGTATTGAAAAGCTGTGTCAAGAGCAATTTAGTGCTGAACTGGGAAAAATTCCACTTCATGGTAAGAGAAGGCATTGTGCTAGGACACAAGATCTCAAGCAAAGGCCTCGAAGTGGACAAAGCCAAGGTGGAGGCAATTGAGAAGCTGCCTCCCCCGACCACAGTGAAAGGGATCAGAAGCTTCTTAGGACATGCTGGGTTCTACAGGCGCTTCATTAAAGACTTTTCCAAGATTGCCAAACCACTCTGTGAACTTATGGAGCAAGATAGGAAGTTCATTTTTGATGAAAAATGCATGACAGCCTTCCTGGAGCTCAAGTCAAGGCTGGTGTCCGCTCCTATCATTCAAAGCCCAGATTGGAGTCTTCCTTTCGAATTGATGTGTGACGTCAGCGATTTCGGCTTGGGAGCAGTACTTGGGCAACGGAAGGACAAAATTTTCAGAACTGTGTACTACGCTAGCAGAACCCTTACTCTGGCGCAGGCCAACTACACAGTAACGGAGAAGGAAATGTTGGCAGTTGTTTTTGCATGTGACAAATTCAGATCATATTTGATATGCTCCAAGGTTACAGTATTCACTGATCATTCAGCAATTAGGCAACTCTTTGCCAAGAAGGATGCAAAACCAAGGTTGATCATATGGGTACTATTGCTCCAAGAATTTGATCTTGAGATTAAGGACCGGAAAGGAAGTGACAATAAGGTCGCTGATCACCTATCTCGATTATAGAGGAGGAATTCACAAGAAGAAGATCAGATCAAGGAAACATTCCCTGATGAGCAACTACTAATGATCTCTGAAAGGAATGCTCCTTGGTTTGCAGATATTGCAAATTACTTGGCTGCTGGTATAGAGCCGTACCATTTAAGTTACCAAGGAAGAAGGAGATTCCATCATGAAGCCAAGCAATATTTTTGGGACGACCCTTTGCTTTATAAAAGGTGTTCCGACCAACTACTTCGAAGATGCATTCCTGAAGAAGAGCAACAGAAGATACTGGAGCAATGCCACAGTTTCCCTTACGGGGGACATTTTGCCGGAGCAAGAACAGTAGCTAAAGTACTACGGTCAGGTATGTACTGGCCTTCCCTGTTTAAAGATGCTAATATCTTTGTTAAAAAATATGACAGATGCCAGAGAGCAGGGAACATTACAAGAAAACATGAAATGCCCCTTGTTCCAATAATGGAGATTGAGTTGTTTGATGTGTAGGGCATTGATTTCATGCGACCTTTTCCACTTTCTTTTGGGAACTAGTATATACTTGTTGCAGTCGACTATGTGTCGAAATGGGTAGAAGCCATTGCTACCCCCACCAATGATGCCAGGATTGTGCTGAAGTTTATCAAGAAAAACATTTTCACCCGATTTGGAACCCCCAGAGCAGTCATCAATGATGAGGTACACATTTTGTGAATAGACAATTCCAATCACTTCTGAAGAAATATGGAGTGCAACACAAAATTGCCACCCCCTACCATCCACAGACCAGTGGGCAGGTGGAGGTGTCCAACGGGGAAATAAAAAGAATCCTGGAAAAGGTGGTGAACCCAGACAGGAAGGATTGATCCAGCAAACTAGATGACTCCCTATGGGCGTATCGAACAGCTTACCGAACACCTATTGGTTGCTCTCCCTACAAACTGGTATTTGGAAAAGTTTGCCATTTACCTTTGGAACTCCAACACAAGACATTTTGGGCAATCACTTTGTTAAACATGGATGTCGAATTGGCTGGAGAAAAGAGGTTGCTCCAACTGAATGAACTGGAAGAATTTCGGAGCAAGGCATATGAAAATGCCAACCTCTACAAGGAGCAAATGAAAAAGTGGCACGATAAAAAGCTGATCGACAAGGAGCTAGAAGTTGGAGACAAGGTGTTGTTGTATCGATCCAGACTAAAATTGTTCCCTGGGAAGCTGAAATCAAGATGGGAAGGACCTTATGAAATTACTGAAGCATTCCCTAATGGAGCATTTACCATTGCTCATGATACATCTGGAGCAACGTTCAGGGTAAATGGACACAGACATAAAAAGTACAACTGGGGGATCAATGAGCATGATGAACAGACTTCTCATCTCAATGATCCACCCAAAGTTTGAACAAGGTTAGCTAAGACTATAAACGAAGCGCTACTGTGAGACAACCCAGATTTATTTTTATGTTTTGTTTAAAAAGAAAATAAGAAAATCTTTTGCTAACCATTGCAGGAAGCTAGTTTTGGGATTGCTCCTGAGCAACCTGATTCCAAAAACAAGGAGCAACCGACACCTAGAACTTGGTTCTTTTAAACTCAAACTCTAGAGTAGGTTGTTCCTACTTGCACCTTTTCATCCAAGGGCCTATAATGGGCCGCATATTTCACAGAAGAAGGAAGATTGAGTGGCTGAAGCAACGGCTGGACAATAGCTCCTGGTCGTAGCTGTCACACCACTCCGATCAAACAGAGGTGGCAGTTTTCAAAAAGGAAGGAACCGTCAGAGCAGAGAGCAGTTACTTTTCCCACACGCATTAAAGCCCACGCTCCCCCTCCCCTGTCCACCACTCACCGTAACTCACATTCCCTTCTCTCTTCCCTTTATAAACAAACTCAGAGAGCAAAACCTTTCACTTCTTACCACACTCCCCTAACTTAGAGCTTACACCATGACACGCCAAAAAGCCATCATTCCTGTTGCTTCCGCTTCGAACAAATGAACCCGAACAGGGAAAAAGCTTAAGGCGGTCAACACCACAATTGACCGGACAATCATACCTGAACGAGGCATCATCTTCAACTCCAAGCATGGAGAACTCGAGCGATGGATGACAGAAGATATAACAACGCTGGACTGGGAACTGTTCGTTGAACCTCCCTCAAGAGCTCGTACCGAGTTTGTAACTGCATTCTTGGAGGGAGTAAAGAAGGAAGATGTGTGACGCCAGCGATTTCGGCTTGGGAGCAGTACTTGGGCAACGGAAGGACAAAATTTTCAGAACTGTGTACTACGCTAGCAGAACCTTTACTCCGGCGCAGGCCAACTACACATTAACAGAGAAGGAAATGTTGGCAGCTGTTTTTGCATGTGACAAATTCAGATCATATTTGATATGCTCCAAGGTTACAGTATTCACTGATCATTCAGCAATTAGGCAACTCTTTGCCAAGAAGGATGCAAAACCAAGGTTGATCATATGGGTACTATTGCTCCAAGAATTTGATCTTGAGATTAAGGACCGGAAAGGAAGTGACAATAAGGTCGCTGATCACCTATCTCGATTATAGAGGAGGAATTCACAAGAAGAAGATCAGATCAAGGAAACATTCCCTGATGAGCAACTACTAATGATCTCTGAAAGGAATGCTCCTTGGTTTGCAGATATTGCAAATTACTTGGCTGCTGGTATAGAGCTGTACCATTTAAGTTACCAAGGAAGAAGGAGATTCCATCATGAAGCCAAGCAATATTTTTGGGACGACCCTTTGCTTTATAAAAGGTGTTCCGACCAACTACTACGAAGATGCATTCCTGAAGAAGAGCAACAGAAGATACTGGAGCAATGCCACAGTTTCCCTTATGGGGGACATTTTGCCGGAGCAAGAGCAGTAGCTAAAGTACTACGGTCAGGTATGTATTGGCCTTCCCTGTTTAAAGATGCTAATATCTTTGTTAAAAAATATGACAGATGCCAGAGAGCAGGGAACATTACAAGAAAACATGAAATGCCCCTTGTTCCAATAATGGAGATTGAATTGTTTGATGTGTGGGGCATTGATTTCATGCGACCTTTTCCACTTTCTTTTGGGAACTAGTATATAATTGTTGCAGTCGACTATGTGTCGAAATGGGTAGAAGCCATTGCTACCCCCACCAATGATGCCAGGATTGTGCTGAAGTTTATCAAGAAAAACATTTTCACCCACATTTTGTGAATAGACAATTCCAATCACTTCTGAAGAAATAGAAGTGCACCCCCTCATCCACAGACCAGTGGGCAGGTGGAGGTGTCCAACGGGGAAATAAAAAGAATCCTGGAAAAGGTGGTGATAGACAGGAAGGATTGAAGCAAACTAATGACTCCCTATGGGCGTACAACAGCTTACCGAACACCTGAAGCTCTCCCTACAATGGAGTATTTGGACAAAGTTTGCCATTTACCTTTGGAACTCCAACACAAGACATTTCGGGCAATCACTTTGTTAAACATGGATGTCGAAGTGGGAAAAGTTGTTGTGACTGAATGAACTGGAAGAATTTCGGAGCAAGGCATAGAAAATGCCAACCTCTACAGGAGCAAATGAAAAAGAGGAGCTAGAAAAGAATTGTTTTGGGAAGCTGAAATGGAAAAGGCTAACCTTATGAAATTGGTGAGCATTCCAAAAGAAGAATGGAGCATTTACCATTGCTCATGATACATCTGGAGCAACGTTCAGGTAAATGGACACAGAAGGAAGATCAATCCATGACAAACAGAGATGACTCCACCCAAAGTTTGAACAAGGGAGCATCAAGGGCTAAGTATAAAGCGAAACTGATGAGACAACCCAGATTTATTTTTATGTTTTGTTTAAAAAGAAAATAAGAAAATCTTTTGCTAACCATTGCAGGAAGCTAGTTTTGGGATTGCTCCTGAGCAACCTGATCCCAAAAACAAGGAGCAACCGACACCTAGAACTTGGTTCTTTTAAACTCAAACTCTAGAGTAGGTTGTTCCTACTTGCACCTTTTCATCCAAGGGCCGCATATTTCACAGAAGAAGGAAGATTGAGTGGCTGAAGCAACGACTGGACAATAGCTCCTGGTCGTAGCTGTCACACCACTCCAATCAAACAGAGGTGGCAGTTTTCAAAAAGGAAGGAACCGTCAGAGCAGAGAGCAGTTACTTTTCCCACACGCATTAAAGCCCACGCTCCCCCTCCCCTGTCCACCACTCACCGTAACTCACATTCCCTTCTCTCTTCCCTTTATAAACAAACACCAAACCACCTTCTTCATACCTGCAACTCTTTCAACTCTCAGAGAGCAAAACCTTTCACTTCTTACCACACTCCCCTAACTTAGAGCTTACACCATGACACGCCAAAAAGCCATCATTCTTGTTGCTTCCGCTTCGAACAAAAGAACCCGAACAGGGAAAAAGCTTAAGGCGGTCAACACCACAATTGACCGGACAATCATACCTGAACGAGGCATCATCTTCAACTCCAAGCATGGAGAACTCGAGCGATGGATGACAGAAGATATAACAACGCTGGACTGGGAACTGTTCGTTGAACCTCCCTCAAGAGCTCGTACCGAGTTTGTAACTGCATTCTTGGAGGGAGTAAAGAAGGAAGATCTCCCAAAACTCCTCATCAAAGGAGTGAAAGTGGACTTCTCTCCTGAGGAGATCAACGAAGCCTACAACACGGCCTTTGTTCCCACTGAGCAAGACGCGTTCAAAAGATACTGTGCTGGCCGAGGAGATGAGGCCATGACTGGAGAGGTGCTCCGAGAAATAGGCACAGAGGGAGCAACTTGGGGAACCAGGGAGTCTATCCTGAGGAAACACCTCAAGTTCGAGGCAAAGGTATGGATGCATTTCATAAACTCTCGTCTGATGCCTGTAAGCAATGACTCTAGAGTTAACTGGGAAAGAGCAGTGCTGGTTTTCTGCATCTTGACCAAGAAGAAGTTCGATGTTGGAAAAATAGTATACAAACAGTTGGTGTCAAATGCACCAAGGAACTCCCCCTTCTTCTTCCCCTGTCTGGTCACAGAAATGTGCCAAAGGGCTGGTCTGAAAGCCACTACTCCGATTCAGGAGGAAACCATCCCAGAAGGGGCAAACATTGACCAGTCCACGATAAAAAGAATCAGGGACAACGAAGGAATGAAGAGTGAGGGGGAGGAAGAAAAATAAGAGAAGGAAGAAAAAGAGGAAAGGGAGGAAGAAGAAGAAAATGAAATCTCAGGCAGTGTGAAGGAAGAACTTGGGAGAGCTCAAAGGAGGGAGAAACTTCCCTTTAAGAGAGCCTCTATAAGTAAGGAAAAGAGGCAGTTTCTGGTTGAAACAAGTGACACGACTTGTCACACTCTGTTTGGGCTCGGCACGGATTTTCTGGCTATCCAGGTGCAAGCCTTAGAGGAAACAGTCGGAAAGGAGCTGCAAGCTTTTAAAGAAGCCACCCTGCTCATGGAAAAAGAAAAGATAGCCCTGCAGAAAGAACTAGACCAGATAAAAAATGCTGAACCTCGGCCTCAAAAAAAGAAGATCGAGGAAGGGGAAGGATCTTCAAACTTGCTGAATACGGTTAAGGACCTGGTGGAAGCAGTGGAATCACTGAAGAAAAAGGTGGAAGAGAAAGAACAGACCCATGAAGAAGAAAGGAATGACTGGAAAGAGGAGATTAGGCTCCTAAGGGATGAATTCATGAAGAACAGAGAAGAATATATTCAACTCAGACTGTACTGCAGGGCTCGTGATCAAGTGTTTGCCAGTCTGTACCAGGGATTCACCACCCTGATTTACTTGTTTTTCAAAAAAAAATCTTTCTTTTAGTTCTTGTTTAGTTTACCGTCTTGAGCGTCCTGATTTACCCATTGATTCTTCTGTTCAGATTTTTGCTCCTTGAGATGCTGTGAAGAGTTTACAGTGTCAGACAAAGCAACATAGAGCATCAATCTAATTTGGAGCAACATCAAGCACAGAAACACTACACAAAAATCGGACGCTCCAATAGTCAGCGAACTCATGAAGTTGCTGAAGGAAGGAATTTCGAGCTGCTCTACCTCTGATCTTTAAAAAATAATAATAATAGGTCAGCTCCTCTGCTCCAAGAATTGTGCCCAAAGGGCCCTAGTCATCAAAGTTAGGAGCAAGAGCCGCTCAAAGAGCACACTGTTGAAGGTCAGCCCTATGCAAAGACAAGGGTAGTTAACTTCCAGTCAAAAGACATAAGAAGAAAGAAATGAAGAGGGGAGCAATGAAGCAAGAGAAGAAGTTAAAAGTTCATTCCTAAGGCAACGCAGTGAGAAAACTGACTAAAGAGTGGAAGAGGTCACACACTCACACTGAAGCTGGTGAAACCTCACAAGTCAGATGGGTGCTCCAATGAAGCAATGGAAGAAGTTCTGTTTAACTCTCCATCGATAAATCTCAAGGATCATTAACCTAGCACAAGAAGAGTGAAAGTAGTAAGGGATTACTCGGGACGAGTAATGTTTAGTTTTGGGGTGTTTGATGGTCCTCAAAAGTTGAGGTCCATTGGGTACATATTGTTCCACCAAGCCCAAGTTTTGATTACAAATCACTCTCTTTAACCTCCTTCTTCCATGAGGAGCAATTGTTTTAAAAAGCAGACCAGAGCAATACTTGAAATGGGAATTAGAGTAGGCTTGGAGCAAATTAACATTATCTTTTTCACATATGATTATTGGGTTAATTTGTTTTGATCAGGAAACCTAAGACCCAACAAGAGGATCTGCACATTTAGGAAAGAGAGAGGGATGTTGCGCAGAAGGGAGCATAAAGCCTGCTACAGTACAGGAAGCAAATAAAGGAAGCAATCAGGAGCCTCCACGTCAGCATCAGCAGAGAAGGTGGAGGTGTCTCCCTGCTACAGTACAGAAGCATGAAAAGGAAGCAATCAGGAGCCGCCACATCAGCTATAGCAGAAATAGTGGGCATGTCTCCCTGATCCCAGAATTCTTGCGCACAAAGAGAAACCAAAAGCAAGGGGGACCACTTCCATCAAGTGCTGCCTGGCAAGGAGCAAAGCTGCTATTGGAGAGTCTTCCTATGAAGAGCTGAGTTGGCAAGGAGCAGAGCTACCATTGGAGAGAATTTGAAGAAAGCACAGCCCTTGATGAAAGGAACAATGAGGATTAAATGAAGGGCTCTATAAAAGGAACATAGCAAACAACCAATTGATGCAGACATCCTAGGATAGTTTTATTGTTCTTTTTGTTTAGAAAAAATGCTCACTAGGAGCTAACTTTCTTTAAGTAATAAGGGTTCCATAGAAGTAATCCTTTTTGTCTTAGGATAATTTTGTAAGGAACACATATTTTAAAAATGAAATCTGAGTTGCTCTTTGGTTTAATATATTGATTCTGTGAAACCCCTTGGGCTGCAACCTCATCCCGGGACCACTCGGTCGATGAAACACTGACAGGGGCGTGTGGAGCAGTATCAAGATCTTGGGGTAGTTTAGCCTGAAGAAAGGAGGGAGAAACACCCGGAATGAGGAGCACTGCCATGTGAATCCATGCTCTTTTGAGAAGGCAGCATGGTTTCCTTGTGTGTAACTCTAAGACCTCTGGAGTAAGGTGGGAGCAAGGCCTTGCTCTCTTCTTACCCTAAGGCAACGTAAAGGAAGGAGCAGATTTCACTTATAAAATATGCTACCAAGCAGGGTTAACCAAAGGGATGAAAATATGGAGCCCGTGAACACCTACTTAACCTTCTTAAAAATCAACCCACATCAATCTTTTGTTGCAACTCTTTCCACAACATTTTACTTGTGTTTACACTACTGATTTTACTCTCATCTCACTGATTACTTTTGAACTACTTCAAATTAATGCCTTCATATTCGATGATCATACTAAGTTGTCACCGCTCTCATCTAGGTTCAGAATGGTTAACATTGTTTAACTAACTGACTAGAGATTGCTCTTTGTGAAGCTTGGTCGAGAATAGTTGCTTTTCTTTATTTTATTTTTACAAATTAAGTTTCCTTGAACTTCTTACTTCATAATTGCTCCCTGAGGACGATAAATCTGGGGCTATAACACCCTATATTGCTTGACACGTACGCTTGCGTATAGTCGAAGAGGGTTGCTCTCAGTCAGAGTAAATTGCTCCTGTTGGCAAATCTAACTGTTGCTCTGTGCTCTTGCTCTTACAATATAAATTATTCCCGAGCAGCTCGCGGTCCGACCAAGCACTCGACTTCGACCGTGTCGAAAGTCGACATTATCTCTTTAACTTTTAGAAGGTTTTGCACATCATCCGCCCTTTCGCCTGGTACTCACCCAAAATTTGGCACGTCACCAACTGAGAGTCACTAAAGACTGTGAAATGCTGAGCTCCTAACTCTTTTGCCTGAAGAAGTCTGGCGATCATGGCTTCATACTCTGTCTGATTGTTAGTGGTGTTGAAGCTAAAGGATAAGGAGTGTTCCGTCACCACACCTTCTGGGTTTTCAATTATCATTCCAGCGCCGAACCCTTTGGCATTAGTGGAGCCATCAACATACAATTACCAAGCAGCCGACAGTGAAGCTTCTGCGACTTGGCCATCAGCAGTGCCAGCATGAGTCATTTCGGCTATGAAGTCTGTGAGAGCTTGAGCTTTGATAACAATTCTTGGCTCATAATTGATCTGGTATTCTGACAGTTCGATCGCCCAGGACATCATTCTTCCGGCGAGATCCGGCTGGGGCAAAATTTGGCGGATAGGTTGATTGGTTCTGACGGTGATAGGGTGGCACTGGAAGTATGGCCTCAATCTCCGTGCAACGAAGATGAATGTTAAGACGACCTTTTCGACTTGCTGATACCGCAGTTCAGCCCCTAGCAACACTTTGCTGATGAAGTAAATTGGCTTATGGCCTTCCTCCTTCGTCTCTCTGACTAGAGCTGCACTGACGGCCTCACCTACCACTGCCAGGTATAAGTACAAAGTCTCCCCGTTGTCTAGCTTGGTGAGGACTGGCGGGCTGGATAGGGCCTTTTTGAATTCTTGGAAAGCTTTCTCACATTCGTCAGTCCATTGGAAGGACGTAACCTTCTTTAGCAAGCCATATAACGGGAGGGATTTGTGCGCGAAATTTGCCAAGAAACGGGTTAGGGCCACCAGCCTCCCGATCAATTACTGAACTTCTTTAACTGTTTGCGGACTTTGCATTTCTATAACCGCCTTACACTTATCGGGGTTAACTTCTATGCCTCTCTCACTAAGCATGAAACCTAGAAACTTGCCCGCCGGAACGCCAAAGGCACACTTACTTGGATTGAGTCTCATGTTGTACTTTCGCAACCTATCAAACACGCCCTGAAGATGTGATAAGATGGGAAAAATTATTTGACTATGTTTAATAGGAGGTGAAGTAAAAGTATGGTTGGAGAAAAAAATTTCCCATAATTTGTTTTTCTTCATAAGATGGTTATGGAAGATTACCATTGATGGGGTGTAATTGCTTTTTTCTCATGCGGTGGGAACATTAACACATAACATCACTAAAATCAATCCAACATTCCTAGAAAAAATTTGGCCTAACAAACACCTTTTAGTAACTTAGCCGGGAAAAAAAAGTTTTTGTCATATTTCTAAAAATTTTTTTTTAAAAAAAATAAAAAATCTACACTACCAAACGCCCCTTAATTAATATAGCAGTTGAGGGAACCTCAGGTACATTTATTTCAGACTAATTCATGGAGAAAAGAAATGGGCCTAACATTACAAAACATGCATGCCAATAAAGGCCCAAAAGACAAGAAAATTATACTGGGTTGAAAATAAAAGCAATCTTAGCACCTATTTACTGAGATGAGATAATCGAAAAATAATTAAAAAAAGTTCAGTAAGCATCACAAAAGAATATATTTAGAACTGAAGGTTTTAGACTTAAGAGATTTATATTGCATGAATTCCTTTAGGGGGCGTTTAGTTGAAGGTTTTTATTTGGTTCCTCATCTATCTTGAAGTGGCATTCTATGATTGCTTTGTTTGGTAGAAAGATTAAAAAAATTTAGCTATGTTTCTCTTTTCCCCATCCTTCACAAGTATGTGCAAAATCAAAAGAAAATCATGGTAAAACTTTACCATTTAGGATGTGGTATTCTTAGAAAACTAGCTAAAATGCAAAAAGGTGAATGAAGAGTGTTACCATATTACCCTCTTCTAAGTACACATGTCTACATCTCTAAAATATCAAGGGTTATTTTTGGTATTTCAACACATTTACCCATCATTATTTCACCTTCAACCAAACAAAGACTCACAAAATTTAACTCAATTTCCCTAGTAAAATTTTGAATAACCAAATAACTTTTTTTTAATTTTTCTACTAAACTCACTTTCTAACTATTCCTCTAATAATTACATTTCTCTAATATTCAAAAAATTTCTCCTAAACCAAGCGCCCCCTTAAAAACTTTCAAGAACAAAGCTCCAGTTCTAGATCCAAGTTGTATTTAAATACTGTATCGCTGGGAGCTATAAGCCCACTATGTTCCCTTCAGGGATGAGTCACTGTATGGGTGATACCTCTAGCGAAGGTAGAGACCAGGCTAGAAGGCACTGTTCCAAGCAAGTTAAAGATAATGGAAGCAAGAGTGTGTGTATAATGTAACTCAAGTAAAGGGAAAAATAACGATACATAAGATATCTTCATGGTATGCCCAAGGGGGCTATTTATAGTGAAGGTGGTGTGAGTTGGTGAGGAGGGGGTCAAGCCTCATTGGGGTTTACGCCCAAGGTGGCAGTGTTGGGCGTGGCAGGCGCTGCTGTTGTAGCAGCGCTGCGCCTTCGCTGTCTGGCGATGTCAGCATAAGGCAAAGGGGCAGTTCCCTTTTAAGTTGCCTGTGACGGTCGCCTTTGGGGGTTAAGGTCCCAAGATGGGACGTTTTAGTGCTTCCCCTTGGAAGCATCGCAGCATCGGGGGATGGGAGGACCCTTGACAAGCCTTAGGGCTGACGTGGATTGGAGTTTAGGGTTGGGCCTAAACCATTGGGCCGCCAGCAGTTGGGCCATCAGGAACAGGAGCCCCCCAGCTTGGTAGGAAGTGCAGGTTGGTGCCAAGGTAAAGTCATTGGGCGACACCCATCAGCACGGTGTCGCCCAGATACGGGATTCAGACGTCTCCTGAATGGTATAGGAGTGGCATCATACGTCTTGTAAGAGGTATTTTTGGTCTTTCGCCTTTCTAAGATAAAGGGTGTTTCTTTGAATTTCGAGAGATTGTAATGATGGTTTCTTCCATCATTGCGAGTAACTGCGGAACTCGAACATCACGAGGCATGGCATATTAATGCGACGTGTCATTTATGAGGCACGATGCATTAATACGACACGAAAGGTGTCTTGTCCTCTCCAAATTACCATCAAGCCCTTCATCATAGCCGCCCATTACCCGACGGTTATGTCATCCTGCGGTCGAAAACGTGAGGTCATACACGTGTACGCCACTTTGATCTCCTCCTTCCTTTAAAAAGGAGGTTCATCCCCTCCTAAGGACCTTCTTCATGTTACTTGTTGCTCTTCGTGTTTCTCCATCTCCTATTTGCGCTTTCCTTCTTTGCAATAGTGTTTGTGCCGGTCTTCCTTTCTTCACTGTCAGCACTATCTCAGGTACAGTGTTTCACCCTTGTAGCTTTGATACTCCTTTACACTTCTTTTTAGTTTCGCTTCTCTATTCTTTTTCCCGGTGATGGTTAAAATAATGGATGTGCCTGGGTTGTTCTTACCAGAGGTAGAGGTTGAAGTTAAGGAGGAGGAATTTGATGAAACCTTCGACAAATTCGAAGGCTGTACGGTGGGGCTTGCTATACAGGACTATCTCGCTAAGCGTGGTGGGGAAGGCAACAGCTTTCCCTCATATCGCTCCTTAATTCCAGGGGTTGAGACATTGCCCCATGGTAGGATTCTTGAGCTTCTTGGCTTTAGTGAAGAGGAGATTCGCGATCTCCTACCAGAAAAGGCTTTGGGGTCTACGCTTCCTTATTTGGGTGAGGCATCTGGTTCTCGAATTCGTAATGATCGCCGGGTGTCGAGTGGTGAGACCGCTTCCGGGTCTGGGAGGCTCGAGCCTGCTAGTTCGGAAAGGCGACGGTCAGGTGGTTCTAATGAGGGGGTTAGGCCTCGCCCTTCACGAAGTCTTCGTTCGATTCCATCCGCTCTTGCGGTCAAAGGAAAGGTTCGCGTCGCCATGTTTCGCGGCTCTCTGCCCTCGGAACAGGGCGACTTATCCGGCCTTTGTCTTCTATTATACGGCACCCGCAAAATCGTCCCATAGAGTATTACTATAAGCCACGCCACTCGACTGTTGACTCTTCTATTGCCCTGAGTATATCACGGGGTCATATTCCCAATATCTCACAGTCCTTCAATCGCTGTAAATACGACGAATCAACAGACAATCGACTAGGTAGGTATCACCCAGAGGATGGACGACTTGTAAAGTATGGCGTGTGGGATGCCATATATGAAGACCTGGGGCTGTATAAGATACCGCCTGCCTGGTGGCCTTCTTCTTGAAGCTACTCATATCTTTATTCTTCGAGCTCTTCAGACACCTCAGATTCTGATGGTAAGTTGCTTGTGCTTGAGTTATTTTTTCATTTAGTTTATTGGGTGTTGAGATATATAGTGCCTTGGGCACTCCCATCCTTTAGGGGGCGTTTAGTTGAAGGTTTTTATTTGGTTCCCCATCTATCTTGAAGTGACATTCTATGATTGTTTTGTTTGGTAGAAAGATTAAAAAAATTTAGATATGTTTCTCTTTTCCCCATCCTTCTCGAGCATGTGCAAAATCAAAAGCAAATCATGGTAGAACTTTACCATTCAGGATGTGATATATTTAGAAAACTAGCTAAAATGTAAAAAGGTGAATGAAGAGTGTTACCATATTACCCTCTTCTAAATACACTTGTACATCTCTAAAATATCAAGGTTATTTTTGGTATTTCAACACATTTACCCATCATTATTTCACCTTTAACAAAACAAAGACTCACAAAATTTAACTCAATTTCCCTGGTAAAATTTTGACCAACCAAATAAATTTTTTTTAACATTTCTACCAAACTCACTTTCCAACTATTTCCCTAGTAATTACATTTCCCTAGTATTCAAAAAATTTCTCCTAAACCAAGCGCCCCCTTAAAAACTTTCAAGAACAAAGCTCAAGTTCTAGATCCAAGTTGTATTTAAATACTGTATCGCTGGGAGCTATAAGCCCACTATGTTCCCTTCAGGGATGAGTCACTGTATGGGTGATACCTCTAGCGAAGGTAGAGACCAGGCTAGAAGGCACTGTTCCAAGCAAGTTAAAGATAATGGAAGCAAGAGTGTGTGTATAATGTAACTCAAGTAAAGGGAAAAATAACGATACATAAGATATCTTCATGGTATGCCCAATGGGGCTATTTATAGTGAAGGTGGTGTGAGTTGGTGAGGAGGGGGTCAAGCCTCATTGGGGTTTACGCCCAAGGTGGCAGTGTTGGGCGTGGCAGACGCTGCTATTGTAGCAGCGCGGCGCCTTCGCTGTCTGGCGATGTCAGCATAAGGCAAAGGGGCAGTTCCCTTTTAAGTTGCCTGTGACGGTCGCCTTTGGAGGTTAAGGTCCCAAGATGGGACGTTTTAGTGCTTCCCCTTGGAAGCATCGCAGCATCGGGGGATGGGAGGACCCTTGACAAGCCTTAGGGCTGACGTGGATTGGAGTTTAGGGTTGGGCCTAAACCATTGGGCCGCCAGCAGTTGGGCCATCAGGAACATGAGCCCCCCAGCTTGGTAGGAAGTGCAGGTTGGTGCCAAGGTAAAGTCATTGGGCGACACCCATCAGCACGGTGTCGCCCAGATACGGGATTCAGACGTCTCCTGAATGGTATAGGAGTGGCATCATACGTCTTGTAAGAGGTATTTTTGGTCTTTCGCCTTTCTAAGATAAAGGGTGTTTCTTTGAATTTCGAGAGATTGTAATGATGGTTTCTTCCATCATTGCGAGTAACTGCGGAACTCGAACATCACGAGGCATGGCATATTAATGCGACGTGTCATTTATGAGGCACGATGCATTAATACGACACGAAAGGTGTCTTGTCCTCTCCAAATTACCATCAAGCCCTTCATCATAGCCGCCCATTACCCGACGGTTATGTCATCCTGCGGTCGAAAACGTGAGGTCATACACGTGTACGCCACTTTGATCTCCTCCTTCCTTTAAAAAGGAGGTTCATCCCCTCCTAAGGACCTTCTTCATGTTACTTGTTGCTCTTCGTGTTTCTCCATCTCCTATTTGCGCTTTCCTTCTTTGCAATAGTGTTTGTGCCGGTCTTCCTTTCTTCACTGTCAGCACTATCTCAGGTACAGTGTTTCACCCTTGTAGCTTGGATACTCCTTTACACTTCTTTTTAGTTTCGCTTCTCTATTCTTTTTCCCGGTGATGGTTAAAATAACGGATGTGCCTGGGTTGTTCTTACCAGAGGTAGAGGTTGAAGTTAAGGAGGAGGAATTTGATGAAACCTTCGACAAATTCGAAGGCTGTACGGTGGGGCTTGCTATGCAGGACTATCTCGCTAAGCGTGATGGGGAAGGCAGTAGCTTTCCCTCATATCGCTCCTTAATTCCAGGGGTTGAGACATTGCCCCATGGTAGGATTCTTGAGCTTCTTGGCTTTAGTGAAGAGGAGATTCGCGATCTCCTGCCAGAAAAGGCTTTGGGGTCTATGCTTCCTTATTTGGGTGAGGCATCTGGTTCTCGAATTCGTAATGATCGCCGGGTGTCGAGTGGTGAGACCGCTTCCGGGTCTGGGAGGCTCGAGCCTGCTAGTTCGGAAAGGCGACGATCATGTGGTTCTAGTGAGGGGGTTAGGCCTCGCCCTTCACGAAGTCGTCGTTTGATTCCATCCGCTCTTGCGGTCAAAGGAAAGGTTCGCGTCGCCATGTTTCGCGGCTCTCTGCCCTCGGAACAGGGCGACTTATCCGGCCTTTGTCTTCTATTATACGGCACCCGCAAAATCGTCCCATAGAGTATTACTATAAGCCACGCCACTCGACTGTTGACTCTTCTATTGCCCTGAGTATATCACGGGGTCATATTCCCAATATCTCACAGTCCTTCAATCGTTGTAAATACGACGAATCAACAGACAATCGACTAGGTAGGTATCACCCAGAGGATGGATGACTTGTAAAGTATGGCGTGTGGGATGCCATATATGAAGACCTGGGGCTGTATAAGATACCGCCTGCCTGGTGGCCTTCTTCTTTAAGCTACTCAGATCTTTATTCTTCGAGCGCTTCAGACACCTCAGATTCTAATGGTAAGTTGCTTGTGCTTGAGTTATTTTTTGATTTAGTTTGTTGGGTGTTGAGATATATAGTCCCACATTAGTTGGATGAACAACTAATGTGGAGTTTATAAGGCCTTGGGCACTCCCATCCTTTAGGGGGCGTTTAGTTGAAGGTTTTTATTTGGTTCCCCATCTATCTTGAAGTGGCATTCTATGATTGCTTTGTTTGGTAGAAAGATTAAAAAATTTTAGCTATGTTTCTCTTTTCCCCATCCTTCACAAGTATGTGCAAAATCAAAAGAAAATCATGGTAAAACTTTACCATTTAGGATGTGGTATTCTTAGAAAACTAGCTAAAATGCAAAAAGGTGAATGAAGAGTGTTACCATATTACCCTCTTCTAAGTACACATGTCTACATCTCTAAAATATCAAGGGTTATTTTTGGTATTTCAACACATTTACCCATCATTATTTCACCTTTAACAAAACAAAGACTCACAAAATTTAACTCAATTTCCCTGGTAAAATTTTGACTAACCAAATAATTTTTTTTTAACATTTCTACCAAACTCACTTTCCAATTATTTCCCTAGTAATTACATTTCCCTAGTATTCAAAAAATTTCTCCTAAACCAAGCGCCCCCTTAAAAACTTTCAAGAACAAAGCTCAAGTTCTAGATCCAAGTTGTATTTAAATACTGTATCGCTGGGAGCTATAAGCCCACTATGTTCCCTTCAGGGATGAGTCACTGTATGGGTGATACCTCTAGCGAAGGTAGAGACCAGGCTAGAAGGCACTGTTCCAAGCAAGTTAAAGATAATGGAAGCAAGAGTGTGTGTATAATGTAACTCAAGTAAAGGGAAAAATAACGATACATAAGATATCTTCATGGTATACCCAAGGGGGCTATTTATAGTGAAGGTGGTGTGAGTTGGTGAGGAGGGGGTCAAGCCTCATTGGGGTTTACGCCCAAGGTGGCAGTGTTGGGCGTGGCAGGCGCTGCTATTGTAGCAGCGCTGCGCCTTCGCTGTCTGGCGATGTCAGCATAAGGCAAAGGGGCAGTTCCCTTTTAAGGTGCCTGTGACGGTCGCCTTTGGGGGTTAAGGTCCCAAGATGGGACGTTTTAGTGCTTCCCCTTGGAAGCATCGCAGCATCGGGGGATGGGAGGACCCTTGACAAGCCTTAGGGCTGACGTGGATTGGAGTTTAGGGTTGGGCCTAAACCATTGGGCCGCCAGCAGTTGGGCCATCAGGAACAGGAGCCCCCCAGCTTGGTAGGAAGTGCAGGTTGGTGCCAAGGTAAAGTCATTGGGCGACACCCATCAGCACGGTGTCGCCCAGATACGGGATTCAGACGTCTCCTGAATGGTATAGGAGTGGCATCATACGTCTTGTAAGAGGTATTTTTGGTCTTTCGCCTTTCTAAGATAAAGGGTGTTTCTTTGAATTTCGAGAGATTGTAATGATGGTTTCTTCCATCATTGCGAGTAACTGCGGAACTCGAACATCACGAGGCACGGCATATTAATGCGACGTGTCATTTATGAGGCACGATGCATTAATACGATGCGAAAGGTATCTTGTCCTCTCCAAATTACCATCAAGCCCTTCATCATAGCCGCCCATTACCCGACGGTTATGTCATCTTGCGGTCGAAAACGTGAGGTCATACACGTGTACGCCACCTTGATCTCCTCCTTCCTTTAAAAAGGAGGTTCATCCCCTCCTAAGGACCTTCTTCATGTTACTTGTTGCTCTTCGTGTTTCTCCATCTCCCATTTGTGCTTTCCTTCTTTGCGATAGTGTTCGTGCCGGTCTTCCTTTCTTCACTGTCAGCTCTATCTCAGGTACAGTGTTTCACCCTTGTAGCTTTGATACTCCTTTACACTTCTTTTTAGTTTCGCTTCTCTATTCTTTTTCCCAGTGATGGTTAAAATAACGGATGTGCCTGGGTTGTTCTTACCAGAGGTAGAGGTTGAAGTTAAGGAGGAGGAATTTGATGAAACCTTCGACAAATTCGAAGGTTGTACGGTGGGGCTTGCTATGCAGGACTATCTCGCTAAGCGTGGTGGGGAAGGCAGCAGCTTTCCCTCATATCGCTCCTTAATTCTAGGGGTTGAGACATTGCCCCATGGTAGGATTCTTGAGCTTCTTGGCTTTAGTGAAGAGGAGATTCGCGATCTCCTGCCAGAAAAGGCTTTGGGGTCTATGCTTCCTTATTTGGGTGAGGCATCTGGTTCTCGAATTCGTAATGATCGTCGGGTGTCGAGTGGTGAGACCGCTTCCGGGTCTGGGAGGCTCGAGCCTGCTAGTTCGGAAAGGCGACGGTCATGTGGTTCTAGTGAGGGGGTTAGGCCTCGCCCTTCACGAAGTCGTCGTTCGATTCCATCCGCTCTTGCGGTCAAAGGAAAGGTTCGCATCGCCATGTTTCGCGGCTCTCTGCCCTCGGAACAGGGCGACTTATCCGGCCTTTGTCTTCTATTATACGGCACCCGCAAAATCGTCCCATAGAGTATTACTATAAGCCACGCCACTCGACTGTTGACTCTTCTATTGCCCTGAGTATATCACGGGGTCATATTCCCAATATCTCACAGTCCTTCAATCGTTGTAAATACGACGAATCAACAGACAATCGACTAGGTAGGTATCACCCAGAGGATGGACGACTTGTAAAGTATGGCGTGTAGGATGCCATATATGAAGACCTGGGGCTGTATAAGATACCGCCTGCCTGTTGGCCTTCTTCTTTAAGCTACTCAGATCTTTATTCTTCGAGCTCTTCAGACACCTCAGATTCTGATGGTAAGTTGCTTGTGCTTGAGTTATTTTTTGATTTAGTTTGTTGGGTGTTGAGATATATAGTCCCACATTAGTTGGATGAACAACTAATGTGGAGTTTATAAGGCCTTGGGCACTCCCATCCTTTATGGGGCGTTTAGTTGAAGGTTTTTATTTGGTTCCCCATCTATCTTGAAGTGGCATTCTATGATTGCTTTGTTTGGTAGAAAGATTAAAAAAATTTAGCTATGTTTCTCTTTTCCCCATCCTTCACAAGTATGTGCAAAATCAAAAGAAAACCATGGTAAAACTTTACCATTTAGGATGTGGTATTCTTAGAAAACTAGCTAAAATACAAAAAGGTGAATGAAGAATGTTATCATATTACCCTCTTCTAAGTACACATGTCTACATCTCTAAAATATCAAGGGTTATTTTTGGTATTTCAACACATTTACCCATCATTATTTCACCTTTAACAAAACAAAGACTCACAAAATTTAACTCAATTTCCCTGGTAAAATTTTGACCAACCAAATAAATTTTTTTTAACATTTCTACCAAACTCACTTTCCAACTATTTCCCTAGTAATTACATTTCCCTAGTATTCAAAAAATTTCTCCTAAACCAAGCGCCCCCTTAAAAACTTTCAAGAACAAAGCTCAAGTTCTAGATCCAAGTTGTATTTAAATACTGTATCGCTGGGAGCTATAAGCCCACTATGTTCCCTTCAGGGATGAGTCACTGTATGGGTGATACCTCTAGCGAAGGTAGAGACCAGGCTAGAAGGCACTGTTCCAAGCAAGTTAAAGATAATGGAAGCAAGAGTGTGTGTATAATGTAACTCAAGTAAAGGGAAAAATAACGATACATAAGATATCTTCATGGTATGCCCAAGGGGGCTATTTATAGTGAAGGTGGTGTGAGTTGGTGAGGAGGGGGTCAAGCCTCATTGGGGTTTACGCCCAAGGTGGCAGTGTTGGGCGTGGCAGGCGCTGCTGTTGTAGCAGCGTTGCGCCTTCGCTGTCTGGCGATGTCAGCATAAGGCAAAGGGGCAGTTCCCTTTTAAGGTGCCTGTGACGGTCGCCTTTGGGGGTTAAGGTCCCAAGATGGGACGTTTTAGTGCTTCCCCTTGGAAGCATCGCAGCATCGGGGGATGGGAGGACCCTTGACAAGCCTTAGGGCTGACGTGGATTGGAGTTTAGGGTTGGGCCTAAACCATTGGGCCGCCAGCAGTTGGGCCATCAGGAACAGGAGCCCCCCAGCTTGGTAGGAAGTGCAGGTTGGTGCCAAGGTAAAGTCATTGGGCGACACCCATCAGCACGGTGTCGCCCAGATACGGGATTCAGACGTCTCCTGAATGGTATAGGAGTGGCATCATACGTCTTGTAAGAGGTATTTTTGGTCTTTCGCCTTTCTAAGATAAAGGGTGTTTCTTTGAATTTCGAGAGATTGTAATGATGGTTTCTTCCATCATTGCGAGTAACTGCGGAACTCGAACATCACGAGGCACGGCATATTAATGCGACGTGTCATTTATGAGGCACGATGCATTAATACGACGCGAATGGTGTCTTGTCCTCTCCAAATTACCATCAAGCCCTTCATCATAGCCGCCTATTACCCGACGGTTATGTCATCCTGCGGTCGAAAACGTGAGGTCATACACGTGTACGCCACTTTGATCTCCTCCTTCCTTTAAAAAGGAGGTTCATCCCCTCCTAAGGACCTCCTTCATGTTACTTGTTGCTCTTCGTGTTTCTCCATCTCCCATTTGTGCTTTCCTTCTTTGCAATAGTGTTTGTGCCGGTCTTCCTTTCTTCACTGTCAGCACTATCTCAGGTACAGTGTTTCACCCTTGTAGCTTTGATACTCCTTTACACTTCTTTTTAGTTTCGCTTCTCTATTCTTTTTCCCGGTGATGGTTAAAATAACGGATGTGCCTGGGTTGTTCTTACCAGAGGTAGAGGTTGAAGTTAAGGAGGAGGAATTTGATGAAACCTTCGACAAATTCGAAGGCTGTACGGTGGGGCTTGCTATGCAGGACTATCTCGCTAAGCGTGGTGGGGAAGGCAGCAGCTTTCCCTCATATCGCTCCTTAATTCCAGGGGTTGAGACATTGCCCCATGGTAGGATTCTTGAGCTTCTTGGCTTTAGTGAAGAGGAGATTCGCGATCTCCTGCCAGAAAAGGCTTTGGGGTCTATGCTTCCTTATTTGGGTGAGGCATCTGGTTCTCGAATTCGTAATGATCGCCGGGTGTCGAGTGGTGAGACCGCTTCCGGGTCTGGGAGGCTCGAGCCTGCTAGTTCGGAAAGGCGACGGTCATGTGGTTCTAGTGAGGGGGTTAGGCCTCGCCCTTCACGAAGTCGTCGTTCGATTCCATCCGCTCTTGCGGTCAAAGGAAAGGTTCGCGTCGCCATGTTTCGCGGCGCTCTGCCCTCGGAACAGGGCGACTTATCCGGCCTTTGTCTTCTATTATACGGCACCCGTAAAATCGTCCCATAGAGTATTACTATAAGCCACGCCACTCGACTGTTGACTCTTCTATTGCCCTGAGTATATCACGGGGTCATATTCCCAATATCTCACAGTCCTTCAATCGCTGTAAATACGACGAATCAACAGACAATCGACTAGGTAGGTATCACCCAGAGGATGGACGACTTGTAAAGTATGGCGTGTGGGATGCCATATATGAAGACCTGGGGCTGTATAAGATACCGCCTGCCTGGTGGCCTTCTTCTTTAAGCTACTCAGATCTTTATTCTTCGAGCTCTTCAGACACCTCAGATTCTGATGGTAAGTTGCTTGTGCTTGAGTTATTTTTTGATTTAGTTTGTTGGGTGTTGAGATATATAGTCCCACATTAGTTGGATGAACAACTAATGTGGAGTTTATAAGGCCTTGGGCACTCCCACCCTTTGAGCTAGCTTTTGAGGTGGTGTATCCCAAGGTTCTTTACATTGGGGAGGAGGGTGTTGGCGATCGCAGGAGTGGGAGTTGAGTGTTATGAGGTTTGAAGCCTTTTTCCCCCTTGTTGATCCTCTTGGCGTCGGTTGTAAAAGTGTTTGGCGATTGACTGTGTGTTTGTCGCTCCCTTGTAGAATTTGAAGACATTCTTTTTGACTCATGGCGGCACATCAGGAAGGCTATTGCAAATTGGCAAAGAGTTGGGTGGACCCATCGGTGGCGTCATCGTCTTCGAGTTATGCGGGAACTTTTGAACCGAGATTACCAAATGGAAACCAGTTTTGACATTACCCCTGGAGGTGCGCATGAGACCAGTTGGCAAATAATCGCAGTTGGGAGTGACCATCGTGTTTGTGACACTCCTCAGAGTGTGGCGAGATCTCGCTGGCGGGTCGTGGTGTATAAGACTCATTTCACAGATCAGAAAGTACGGTTTCCTCTGTCCGAGTTCAAGATAGGAGTGCTTGCCCATCTACGGGTTGCTCCTTCACAATAGCATCCGAACGCTTGGGCATTTGTTCGGGTGTTCGGGAAGATATGCCAGTATTTTAACTGGTCCTACTCTGTGCGGTTATTCTTTTACTGTTTTCAGGTGTCGCCTTTATTGAAGAAGTTGGGTTGGGTTTCGTTAAAGGCGGGCACCTCACTAGGGTCGATATTCGCCCAGTACACCAACTTGTATAAGAACTGGCGACATACTTTCTTCTGGATCGAGCCAGTGCTTGGTGAGGGGGAATTACCTTTTTTTGTTGATCGGGCGAGCAGGGAGAGTCGGTTCCCTCTATACTGGACTAAAAGCCTTGTCTCCTGAGGAGGTAATGGTGGTGGATTGGTTTGTGGAGGTGAAGGGGGTCTTGACCGGTGGCCATCAAAGCAAGTGTTGTGTCACGGAGGTGTGGTGGTGTTTAGTACGTGCTTTGACTGTGGTGAGTATTGACTTTTTTTAACTAACACTTGTCTTTCTTGCCTTGCAGTTGGGAGCTTGCCGATGCATACACTGAAACTTGCACGCGAGGAGGCAAGGTTAAAGCCTTAAAGAGCGTGGATCAACAAGTCAAACCAAGCCTCGCCCCGAAGAGGAAGGATATTGACAAATGGAAGAAGTAAAAAAAAAACCCAACCAAAACAGAAGAAGATTCGATCTTCCGCGGATATTCCTGCTGGCGAGCTGGAGAAGAGGGCGACTGCCCCTATAATCAGAGAGCCCGTGAACGTGGTAGTGGGTTCGTCAGCCAGTGAATCGACTCTGGGGTCGGGGTCGCCTGTTGCTGGGGGGTCGGGGTAGCCTATTACTGGGGGTCAGGTTTGAAAATGGGAGGAGATGAGAACCTGACTCCGCCAAGGGCCTTCAAGGCGTCATGCTTGGAGCCATCTGAGCACAGGCAGTTTGCTGATGACTCAGGCACTGGCGGGATGCTGGCGGACAGCGCCTGTGATAACGCAGAGCCTCACCCCACCACTGCGCAAGATCCTCCTCCTTCTCCTGTTGAGATCCCTGTTGGTAGGGCCCTGAAATTATCTGAGAGGGTCCTTGACTGTGGATTCCCCAACGTGGGGCGCCCAAAGATGGTGGTGCCAGAGCAATTCGATCGCCAAGAATTTATGAACTGCACCCAAGTGGCCGCATCTTAGGAATGAAATAGATCGCCCTTGCTGTTGACAACCGCTTCTCTTCTCAGGAGGATCGCCTTGATGAGATGGGGAAAAAAGTGGATGGTCTTACTGCTGAGGTTGGGCGCCTTGGTAAGGAGGTTGCCGATAAGAAGGCTTCGAACAAGTCTTTGTCGACACGGCTCAAGAAAGCGGAAGGCGAGGCTCCGAACAAGTCTTTGTCTGCTGATTTGTTTGCTGCACATGGAAACCTCCACGCCAAAGACGAGGACTTCCAGAAAGCCACTAAACGGATGGAAGAGTTGGAGGAGGCCTTAGCCAGTCTTATGTACGTCTCTTTCAACAATGCCCTTCAGCAAGTTTCTGTTAGGTATCCTAAGCTTGACCTGACTGGTTTCACCCCCGACTATGATGTGGAAGGTAATAAGATAGTCGAGTGCCTCGAGGGTGGCAGGGTGAAGATAATTGAGGAGGGGCTTGAGACTGATGAAGACGAACGCGCGCCAGAGACCCTCCCAGCCAAAGATGATGATCTTGAAGAGGATGACGTTATGCATGATATGCCGACCAAAATCGATGGCGAGACCCTGGTTAGCACAGATGCGGCGAACAGGGACGGCGCTGCTGAAGCGATTGCTACTGAGGAGGTTTTGGAGAATGTCGATGAGGGCGTGACCGAACCGATCCGGGAAGCGACTGATGAGGCGATCACAGCCGTAGACTGTCCACTTGTTTTGTTAAATTTATATATGTAATTGTTGCACCTGTTGCTGTGCCCACTAGTAGCTTTTCTTTACTTTTTGCCGTGTTTGGCATGTCGACCGCGGACTTGTATATCTTTAATCATGAATGAACTTCGTTTTCCTTTCCTGCTTTCAATCATAACTCTTAAGAATTGACGCATGCTTATATTAATTGGGCGTCGTTACTTGGGCGTTGCCTGAGGGTGAGAACCAACCCAGTCCCAAACATGGCGGGGGTGAGAACCATCCCGTTGTTGGGCGTTGGCTGGAGTTGAGAACCATACCAGTCCAACACATGGAGGGGTGAGAACCATCCCACTATTGGGCGTTGGCTGGGGGAGAGAACCATCTCAGTCCAACACATGGAGGGGGTGAGAACCGTCCCACTATTGGGCGTTGGCTGGGGGTGAGAACCATCTCATTCCAACACATGGCGGGGGTGAGAACCGTCCCACTATTGGCGTTGGCTGGGGGTGAGAACCATCCCAGTCCAACACTTGAGAGAAAAGGTTAGAGACATAATAAACCAGAAGCCTTCTTTGTTATTGAACAATTTGAAAGATCAATTGCCTCATTAAAAACCTTCTCAAGCGAAACCCATTGGGATAAAAACTTGGGAAGGAAAAGAGTGCAGCATACAGGTTACATTGCGACTTAACTATAATATCACCTGAGTTTGTCAGCATTCCACGCCCTGGGAATGGCTTTCCCTTCTAGTGTCTCTAGAGCATAAGCTCCTCCACCCAGCTTGCTGGTTATTCGATACGGTCCTTCCCAGTTTGGGGCGAGCTTACCCTCGCGGGCGTTCTTGTTTCGATTGTCCGCTTGCCTGAGGACTAAGTCTTTTGCTTTGAACCGCCTCACTATTACTCTTCTGTTGTACCGCGCGGCTATCTTCTCCTTGGACTGGCACTCCGATTGTGTTGCACGCTCTCGGAGCTCATCCAAAAGATCCAACGCTTTATTGAGATTTTGGCTATTGGATACCTCAGTCACCTGGTCTTTCCTCTAGGACGGCTCGCCGACTTCTACGGGAATCATTGCCTCTGAGCCGTAAGTCAGTCTGAATGGACTTTCACCAGTTCTGGATTGGGCGGTCGTCCGATAGCCCCAGAGGACGTTTTCTAGGTTTTCCACCCATGCCCCCTTGTGGGACTCCAACTTCTTCTTGATCCCTTTGGCTAGCATCTTGTTGGCAGACTCCACTAGTCCATTGGATTCGGGTGTTCTACCGGGGCGAAATGGTGCCGAATGTGGAGGTCCTTCATCAACTCCCGGAACTTGGCGTCTGTAAATTGGGTGCCGTTGTCGGTTATAACTTCTCCTGGAGTGCCGAAACGGTAAATGATGCTTCTCCAAAAAAACTTCCTCGCTTTTTGAGAAGTAATGGTCGCAACTGGCTCTGCTTCTACCCATTTAGTGAAATAGTCGATGCCAACGACTAGCCACTGCACACGGCCTGCCGCCTCAGGGAAAGGGCCTAAGATGTCCATCCCCCATTTATAAAAAGGTCATGGCGACGTGATCACAATAAGTTCTTCCGAAGGGGCTTTATGGATGTCGACAAACCTTTGGCACTTGTCACACGCCTTTACAAGCTCATGAGTGTCCCACTCCATGGTCGGCCAATAATAGCCTGCTCGAAGCGCCTTCTTTGCCAGAGCGTGACCGCCCATGGGGTGCCCGTTGATTCCCTCATGAATTTCTTCAAGGATGTAATCAACATCATTTGGGGTCAGGCACTTCAGAAGTGGGGTCGAGCAACCTCTTTTGTATAGGCGCCCATGCATTATGCAAAAGTGAGCATTTTTCGCCTTATCTTCTTGGCCTCCTTTAGGTTTCTTGGGAGGGTGCCTTCTGATAAGTAGTTGGCGATGGGAGTGATCCATGTCGTCTCGACGGTTCCTTCAGTTGTGTCTATGATACTCATGATGATACGGCTGTTACCTGGACTTTTAGTGCTGCCTAGTTTGGCGAGGATGTCTGCACGAGCGTTTTCAAATCGCCTAATGTGCTCGATGATGGTCCTCAAAAGTTGAGGTCCATTGGGTACATATTGTTCCACCAAGCCCAAGTTTTGATTACAAATCACTCTCTTTAACCTCCTTCTTCCATGAGGAGCAATTGTTTTAAAAAGCAGACCAGAGCAATACTTGAAACGGGAATTAGAGTAGGCTTGGAGCAAATTAACATTATCTTTTTCACATATGATTATTGGGTTAATTTGTTTTGATCAGGAAACCTAAGACTCAACAAGAAGAGCTGCACATTTAGGAAAGAGAGAGGGATGTTGTGCAGAAGGGAGCATAAGCCTGCTACAGTACAGGAAGCAAATAAAGGAAGCAATCAGGAGCCGTCACATTAGCTATAGCAGAAATAGTGGGCATGTCTCCCTGATCCCAGAATTCTTGCGCACAAAGAGAAACCAAAAGCAAGGGGGACCACTTCCATCAAGTGCTGCCTGGCAAGGAGCAAAGCTGCTATTGGAGAATCTTCCTATGAAGAGCTGAGTTGGCAAGGAGCAGAGCTACCATTGGAGAGGATTTGAAGAAAGCACAGCCCTTGATGAAAGGAACAGTGAGGATTAAATGAAGGGCTCTATAAAAGGAACATAGCAAACAACCAATTGATGCAGACATCCTAGTATAGTTTTATTGTTCTTTTTATTTAGAAAAAATGCTCACTAGGAGCTAACTTTCTTTAAGTAGGTAAGGGTTCCATAGAAGTAATCCCTTTTGTCTTAGGATAATTTTGTAAGGAACACATTTTATAAATGAAATCTGAGTTGCTCTTTGGTTTAATATATTGACTCTGTGAACACCCTATATTGCTTGACACGTACGCTTGCGTATAGTCGAAGAGGGTTGCTCTCAGTCAGAGTAAATTGCTCCTATTGGCAAATCTGACTGTTGCTCTGTGCTCTTGCTCTTACAATATAAATTATTCCCGAGCAGCTCGCGGTCCTACCAAGCAATTGGCGCCGTTGTCGGGGATCATTTGGCAAGAAAGGGCGTTTTAGAGGAAACACTGTTGATATTTTTGAATTTCTTTTTGTGTATTTAACCACTTCCCATTGTATGAGCACAGAACCTACAGAACTTGGACTGGAAATAATAGTTTTTGATCCAGAACCCGAGAGAACCTTCAGAAACAGAAGAAGAGTTCAAAGGTTAAGAAATCATACAATGGCTGAAGTTTTAAATAATGGTGGAAATGGTAACAATGGAAACAATAATAATAATCATGAAAATGATGAAGGACTGAATGGAGGAAGAGGACCATCATTGAATGATATGGCTGCTCCCTTCAGAAATGGTCCAGAACGAGGTTATGTTCCCCCTCCACTGAATGTTCCGAACTTTGAAATCAAACCCGCAATGTTCCAAATGATTATGAATGCTGGTCAATTCCATGGATTGCCTATGGAAGACCCCCACAGTCATTTGGACAATTTCACTGAGATAGTTGATAATTTCAGAGTTCATGGCATTCCGGAGGAAAGTATGCGAATGAGGCTTTTTCCATTTTCCCTAGCAGGAAAAGCAAAAGAATGGAGGAGAATATTGCCCCTGAATTCCATCACTAGTTGGGAACAATTATGTGAGCAGTTTGTTACCCGATTTTTTCCCCCAAGCAAAACAAGTCCAAGTGAGGGCTGATATAGCATCTTTCCAAATGTATGATGGAGAAAGTCTGTATGAAGCGTGGGAACGATTTAAGGAATTAATACGAATATGTCCAAATCATGGAGTTTCTGATTGGGGCATTATTCACACGTTTTATCATGGCTTAACCCCACCATTGAAAGCCACTGTTGATGCGGCTGCAGGGGGAGATCTTTTGGATTTTACTTATCCGGAAACTTACCGTTTGTTAGAAAAACTTTCAAAAAAAATATTCAATGGCCTACCACACAGGACCATGCTCCCAAGAAGGCAGGAGTCCTGGAGCTAAGTTCAACTGATGCTCTTTCAGCTCAGATGGCTTCGCTCCAGAACACTATAAAAAACTGCAAGCCCATGGAACAGAAAGGACCAACCGAGCAACTTCTCTTAACTCAATCAAGACAAAGTTGCTCCGTTTGTGAAGGTCCTCATGAAACTGAAGAATGTAACAATTTGGCTGCTGTGTGTTATGCAGGTGGTTATGACAATAACTACAGGAGCAATGACAACCGGGGATGGAAGAATCAGAACAATGCTGGTGGTAGTGGAGGAAATTACCAGAATCGACCCCCATATCCCAGGCAGAACCATCAAAACTGGGATAAGGGTGAAGGGAAGTCTCAATCCTTTGAGACTTGTGTCAAGGAATACATGAACCAGAACAGTGCAGCTATGAGAAGCCTGGAGACCCAAATTGGTCAGTTGGCTGGAGCACTCAAACAGAGACAGCCAGAGACACTCCCTAGTGACACAGAGAAGCCATCCCAGGAAGATCCGGAGCACTGTAATGCAGTAAGTTTACGAGATGGAAAAATTCTGCCACCTCCAGATTTAGTGGCACGGTCTCGTAAACGCCAATCAGCAAGCCAACCGTTGGAAGAAGAAGTCAAGGGAACTACTGATCCTCAAGCTCAGACAGAACCCCAGGAAAAGGATCAGAAGGATGAAATCACACCCGAAGCCACAACATCCGGAGTGGATGATGGAGCAATGAAGGACAGGGAACCAGTTTCGGTCCCAACTTATGTCCCACCATGCAAAAGGAGGAGTGAACCCATTGAGCCTCCTTTTCCACAGAGGTTGAAAAAGCAGCATGAAGATAGGCAGTTTAGCAAGTTTTTAGACTTGTTGAAACAGCTTCACATAAATGTCCCTCTGGTGGAGGCTCTGGAACAAATGCCTTCATATGCAAAATTTATGAAGGATGTTTTGTCAAAAAAAATAAGGATTGAGGAGTTTGAGACTGTAGCCCTCACTGAAGAATCATGCAAGTACCTGACAAAGATTCCTCCCAAACTAAAAGATCCGGGAGTATTCACCATCCCATGTACAGTTGGGAAGAACTATCTTGGTCGAGCACTTTGCGATCTGGGCTCGAGTGTAAATTTAATGCCAGACTCTATCTTCAAGCAGCTCGACATAGGAGCAGCAAGACCAACCACAGTCACTCTCCAACTTGCAGATCGATCCATAGCTAAGCCAGAAGGAAAAATCGAGAATGTCCTTGTCCAAGTAGATAAATTCATTCTACCGGCTGATTTCATCATATTTTTTGAGGCAGACCAAGAAGTTCCAATAATTCTTGGCAGACCATTCCTTGCTACTGGCGATGCTGTCATAAACGTCAAAAAGGGCGAACTTTCCATGAGTGTGAATGGAAAGGAGGTAAAGTTCAATGTCATGAAAACAATGAAGTTTGATGAAGATAACACTGAGGAATGCTCCAGCATTTCAACTCTTGATTTGATCATAAGAGAAGAACAGCAGGAGCATTTGCAGTCAGAAATAGGCATAAGGGACTTTGAAGAATTGGAGGAGTATCTGGTGTCCATCAGTTCTGTGCATACTGGGGAGAAGAAGGAAAGGATCTTTGAATCCTTGAACCGATCGGAGCAAGAGCAAACACCAAAATTGCCCTTAGTAGAGCAGCCACCGAACTTGGAGCTAAAACCCCTGCCTGAACACCTGAAGTACATTTATTTGGGTAAAGAAAACACTCTCCCTGTGATTATTTCTTCTTTACTAACCCATGAACAAGAACTTCAGCTCACACAGAAGCTCAAGGACTACAGAGGAGCAATTGGCTGGACAATGGCTGACATAAAGGGAATTAGCCAGCAGTGTGCATGCATAAGATTTTGCTCCAAGATCCTGATAGCCCGTCTGTAGAACATCAAAGGAGACTGAACCCTAATATGAAGGAGGTAGTAAGAAAAGAAATCATCAAATGGCTTGATGCAGGTATAATCTATCCTATATCTGAGAGCAAATGGGTTGCTCCTGTGCAATGCGTTCCAAAAAAGGGTGGCATTACTGTAATTGAAAATGACAAACATGAGTTAATAGCCACCAAAAAGATAACTGGGTGGAGGATTTGCCAAGATTATAGGAAGTTGAATAATGCAACCCGAAAGGATCATTTCCCTCTTCCTTTTATTGATCAGATGCTTGATCACTTGGCTGGGAAAGAATTCTTTTATTTCTTAGATGGGTATTCGGGATACAACCAAATCTCGGTTGCTCCGGAGGATCAGCACAAAACCACCTTTACATGCCCTTTTGGGACATTTGCATTCAGAAGAATGCCGTTTGGATTGTGCAATACTCCCGCAACTTTTCAAAGATGCATGTTTGCTTTATTCACTGATTTAGTAGGAGAAGCATTAGAGATTTTCATGGATGATTTTTCTGTTATTGGCTGCTCTTTTTCTACTTGTCTTAATAACCTTGAACAGGTATTGAAAAGCTGTGTCAAGAGCAATTTAGTGCTGAACTGGGAAAAATTCCACTTCATGGTAAGAGAAGGCATTGTGCTAGGACACAAGATCTCAAGCAAAGGCCTCGAAGTGGACAAAGCCAAGGTGGAGGCAA
>JAVKPL010009777.1:0-39911 GCA_032173675.1 Gastrolobium villosum
AAAATAATTTTTTATTAAATTATTTTTATTTTTTGTCCAAACGTTGCTTCCCTCCAAAATTCGAACCCAACCGCCGTTTTTGAACCGAACCGGTTCTTCCTATTCGCGAACCGGTTAAAGGACGTGTCTACTCGCCGAACCGGTCACCGGTTGTACCTGTTCGTCGGAACGGTCACCGGTCATACCCGTTCGCCACCGTCAGACACGGCGGTTCGCCGCCGGCGACTGTTCATCGTGACCGGTCAGTGTCTATAAATAGACACTGACACATTCGAAAAATCCATCCGGTTTTCTGCACAAAACCTCTGCCGGAATTTTTGTTCTTCCGGTATTGCATACTGTTCTTCTTCCTCCGGTGCGCCACTCTTCAGACGAAATCCGTTCTATCCTGGGAGACAAGTGTCCATCAACCTTTGGCATCAGTGAGGGGGCAAATTGTCTTAAGGAGACACGTTCTGTGGGCTCGGATTTAATTCCTCTACTGCATTCATTCTTCTGATTCTGTCTGTTTCATACATATCAAGTAAGCCTGTTCTTATTTTATTTTTATTGCACAGTGATAACTCTGATCATCTACCCCTTCTGTCAAATACATGGGTTCAAGGCAATAGTGATTTGATATCACCCTCTGTCTTTTTCAATAACAATCTTAAGACAATTTCGGTGTTTTGAACCTGTGATCAGTATATTTTATTTTTCGTTATACTGTATCTGTTTTAATTACTGTGTGACGAATTAATCTGTGTGATTAATTTCGGATTCTGTTTGTGTAACAGAAATGGCTAGTGTAAGTACAAACAATGCCAATGTGAATGCCTCTGTTCCAATGCATGCTGATAAGCCTGAAAAACTGAATGGAACAAATTTCAAACGCTGGCAACAGAAGATGTTGTTCTATTTGACAACACTGAGTCTGGATCGTTTCCTCAAGGAAGATGCTCCCACACTGAATGAGGGAGAACAATCTGACAAGGAAAAGGTTGCAGCCATTGATGCTTTTAAGCATTCTGACTTCCTTTGCAAGAACTATATTCTCAATGCTCTAGACAACTCATTGTATAATGTGTACTGTACCCTGAAGACCAGTAAGGAACTTTGGGAAAGTCTGGACAAGAAGTATAAAACTGAGGATGCTGCCTTGAAGAAATTCATAGTTGGCAGATTCTTAGACTTCAAGATGCAAGACTCCAAATCTGTTGTGAGTCAAGTTGAGGAACTTCAAGTGATTGTGCATGAAATTCATGCAGAAGGAATGTCTCTCAGTGAGTCATTCCAAGTTGCTGCCTTCATAGAGAAATTACCAAACTCTTGGAGGGACTTCAAGAATTATCTGAAGCATAAGCGCAAGGAATTGTCACTTGAAGATCTGGTTACCAGATTGAGAATAGAAGAAGACAATAAGATGTCTGACAAGAGGAATGGCAACAACCCTATGATCTCCAAGGCTAATGTAGTTGAAGAGGGATCTAAGTCAAAGAAGAGGAAATATTCTGAAGATGGAAATGCTAAGCAAGGAAAGGGCAATAAGTTCAAAGGCAACTGTTTCAATTGTGGGAATCCTGGCCACCGTGCAAGGGATTGTAAGAAGGAACAAAAGAAAGATCAGAGGAAGCCACAAAAGTTCAATAAGAAGAAGAAGAGCACTCAGGCCAATATGATTGATATTGCTGATCAGGTTGAAGAATTGAATCTGGCAGCAGTGGTGATGGAATGCAATCTTATTGGAGACACCAAGGAATGGTGGGTGGACACTGGGGCCACAAGACATGTCTGCTCAAACAAGAGGATGTTCTCCTCCTATACTCCTACTGATAATGGTGAGAAACTCTATATGGGTAACTCATCTACTTCAAAAGTTGAAGGTGTGGGAAAAGTGGCTTTGAAGATGACATCTGGCAAGATTGTGACACTGAATGATGTGCTGCATGTGCCTGATATTCGCAAAAACTTAATCTCTGGATCTCTGTTAAGCAAGAATGGCTTTAAACTTGTATTTGTTTCCGATAAGTTTGTACTTACTAAGAATGATGTGTATGTAGGAAAGGGCTACCTTAGTGAGGGCCTTTTCAAACTGAATGTGATGACTGTAAACAATTCTGATATTATTAATAATACTTCTACTTCTGTTTACTTGCTTGAGTCTTCTAATTTATGGCATAATAGATTAGGACATGTTAATTTAAGGTCAATTAAGACTTTGATGCATTTAGATTTATTACCTAAATTTGAATGTTTAAATGATAAGTGCCAAGTATGTGTTGAATCAAAATTTTCAAAATTACCTTTTAAATCAGTTGAAAGATCAACCGAATTATTAGATTTAATACATACTGATATATGTGATATGAAATCTACACCATCTAGGGGTAATAAGAAATACTTTATTACATTTATTGATGATTGCAGTAGATATTGTTATGTATACTTACTTAATAGTAAAGATGAAGCAATTATTGCTTTTAAGCAATATAAAAGTGAAGTTGAGAATCAACTCAACAAGAAAATTAAAATGGTAAGGAGCGATCGTGGGGGAGAATTTGATGGCCCCTTCGAGGAATTCTGTATGGAGTCTGGTATTATACACCAGACTACAGCTCCTTATTCACCGCAATCAAATGGGATTGCAGAAAGGAAAAATCGGACATTAAAAGAGATGATGAATGCCATGTTGATTACGTCCGGTTTACCACAGAATTTGTGGGGGGAAGCCATGTTGACGGCTAACTATATAATTAATAGAATGCCCCACAAAAAGACAAAAAACATACCATATGACATATGGAAAGGTAAGAAGCCATCCCTGAAATACTTTAGAGTGTGGGGGTGCTTGGCTAAGGTTGCGGTTCCTAAACCTAAAAGGTTGAAGATCGGACCTAAAACCGTGGATTGTGTATTCATCGGTTATGCACTTAATAGTAGTGCTTATCGGTTTCTAGTGTATAAATCAGATGTATCAGATATACATGCTAATACGGTGATTGAGTCAAGGGAAGTTACTTTCTTTGAAGATATATTTCCGTATAAGAAAATAAATGAATCCAGTGGCAATAATGATGATAAGATATCAAGTGATAACAACGATGATCAGGTTGTTATACCTCGAGATGCTACAACTAATGCTGATCCTGTAGAGGATATAGAAGATGAACCTAGACGTAGCAAGAGGCAAAGGACAGCCACATCCTTTGGACCTGATTTTATGACCTATTTATTAGAAAATGAGCCTCGGACTTATAAGGAAGCTATAATGTCTCCAGAAGGACCATTCTGGGAAGAGGCTATCAATAGTGAGATAGAGTCTATCTTGTCCAACCACACTTGGGAATTGGTAAATCTTCCTCCTGGCAACAAGCCTTTAGGGAGTAAGTGGGTGTTCAAAAGAAAAATGAAAGAGAATGGCACTATTGATAAATATAAAGCAAGGCTTGTGGTAAAAGGCTACAGGCAACGTGAAGGTCTCGATTATTTCGATACTTATTCTCCTGTTTCACGGATCACATCCATTAGGATGTTGATCGCAGTAGCTGCTTTGAATGGACTAGAAGTACATCAAATGGATGTTAAAACGGCATTCTTAAACGGCGACCTGGAAGAAGAGATATATTTAGAACAACCTGAAGGTTTTGTTGTTCCAGGACAAGAACGGAAAGTCTGTCGCTTAATAAAATCCCTTTACGGGTTAAAGCAAGCTCCAAAGCAATGGCATGCGAAATTTGATAGTGTTATGTTATCAAATGGATTTCGAATTAATGAGTGTGACAAATGTGTCTATGTTCGAAATACAGGAAAAGGGTTTGCAATTGTCTGTCTTTATGTAGACGACATGTTGATTATGGGTAGTAATTGTCAAATGATCAATGCTACTAAACAATTACTGAAAAGTAAATTTGATATGAAAGATATGGGGATAGCAGACGTTATCCTAGGTATTAAAATCCATAGGACATCTGCAGGGTTGGCCTTATCACAGGCTCACTATATAGCTAAGGTTCTTGAGAAATTCAAAAGTTTGAATATAACCCCTGTGAGGAACCCTGTAGATTGTAATCTTAGTTTATTAAAGAACACTGGTAAAGCTACAACACAAAAGCTATATGCTCAAGTGTTGGGTAGCCTGATGTATGTTATGAACTGCACCAGACCTGATATTGCTTATGCAGTAAGTCTGCTAAGTCGCTTTACTAGTAATCCAAATGAAAATCATTGGAAAGCTATGGTAAGAGTTTTGGGATACTTAAAGTATACTCAAAATTATGCTTTGCATTACGAGAAATACCCCGCAGTTATAGAAGGGTATTGTGATGCAAACTGGATCACCGGCTCTAATGACACTAGATCCACAAGTGGATATGTGTTTACCCTTGGTGGAGGTGCTGTGTCTTGGAAATCGTCCAAACAGACTTGCATCGCAAGGTCAACCATGGAAGCAGAATTCATTGCTTTAGATAAGGCTGGTGAAGAAGCAGAATGGCTTCGTAACTTTATTGAGGATGTTCCTAACTGGCCAAAACCGGTACCATCTGTATGCATACATTGTGATAGCCAAGCCGCTATTGGAAGGGCCAAGAACGTCATGTATAACGGTAAGTCTAGACACATACGTCGTAGACATGATACCGTAAGACAACTACTCTCGAACGGAATCATTACAATTGATTATGTTAAGTCTAAGGAGAACATAGCGGATCCGTTAACCAAAGGGATTCCTAGAGAGTTGGTTGAATATTTGTCGAAAGGAATGGGTTTAAGGCCTATCA
This sequence comes from Gastrolobium villosum, assembly GCA_032173675.1. NCBI lineage: Eukaryota > Viridiplantae > Streptophyta > Magnoliopsida > Fabales > Fabaceae > Gastrolobium > Gastrolobium villosum. Next base: position 4,758 of record JAVKPL010009777.1, read on the forward strand.
ATTGTTGAGCATTGCGGTAACTCTACCTAGAAGAGTGGAGATCCCATGAACTAGGTTCAAAGAGACAACTAAGTGATGGTCGACTGCCCAAACACTGTGGAGTTTTAAACTCATACTCATTCCTAGACAAGACAGTGTATTTATGAGGGTAAGCACTTAGGCTTTTAATGATTTCTTAAATCTGTTGTGTTCAGATGATGTATAGTGAGTTACGTCACAAGAAATCACCTATGTGAGTGTGAAGTGAGGGCCGCTTCTATGAGAATTTTTCAAAGGCCGATTCTCGAACAACACTCGCAGAACCAGGTAGGTGTCCCACGGCCAAAATGGGCGCAACAAAGGACCAACGATGCTAGAGAAGCAATTGTGTGACTCCTATTGTCTAGGTATACACTAAAGGTTGACGGTTCAAGTCGCCCTAGACCACCGATTGACCGAGTATATCCGATAGGTTTTCACTAGAGAAGGTTCAAAGGTAACTCCACCTATCTCGATGCAGTTGTTTCTCGTTGAGGAATTTACACTTTGCATTTATACTCTTATGCATATAGTCACGATGTTTTGACTTCTTATCCATGTGGGGGATTGTTGGAATTAATGAGAATAATATACAATGATCCATTGGTTATGAATAAGAAGTGGGTTAATAGAGAGAAAAAGAGAAAAGGGAAGATGAAGAGTTATGTGGGTTATTTAAGAAAGTCCCACATTGGACAATTGGTAGAAAGTGGGAGAGTATATAAACTCCCACCACCATCTCCTTAATTGGCCCTTGGGTCACTACATATTTTATGTAGGGGGAGGAGATAGGTGGGCCTTGGTTCACCACCACACACACGCGCGCCGCCGCCGCCGTCCGGCCGGCTCGGCTCGGCTCGGCTCGGCTCGGCTCGGCTCGGCTCGGTTCGGTTCGGTTGTGTTGTGTGTAATAAAAATAATTTTTTATTAAATTATTTTTATTTTTTGTCCAAACGTTGCTTCCCTCCAAAATTCGAACCCAACCGCCGTTTTTTGAACCGAACCGGTTCTTCCTATTCGCGAACCGGTTAAAGGACGTGTCTACTCGCCGAACCGGTCACCGGTTGTACCTGTTCGTCGGAACGGTCACCGGTCATACCCGTTCGCCACCGTCAGACACGGCGGTTCGCCGCCGGCGACTGTTCATCGTGACCGGTCAGTGTCTATAAATAGACACTGACACATTCGAAAAATCCATCCGGTTTTCTGCACAAAACCTCTGCCGGAATTTTTGTTCTTCCGGTATTGCATACTGTTCTTCATCCTCCGGTGTAAATTCTTCTGGCATCCTGTTGTGTTCGTTTGGGCTGTTGACTGGTAGTGCCGCCACTCTTCAGACGAAATCCGTTCTATCCTGGGAGACAAGTGTCCATCAACCTTTGGCATCAGTGAGGGGGCAAATTGTCTTAAGGAGACACGTTCTGTGGGCTCGGATTTAATTCCTCTACTGCATTCATTCTTCTGATTCTGTCTGTTTCATACATATCAAGTAAGCCTGTTCTTATTTTATTTTTATTGCACAGTGATAACTCTGATCATCTACCCCTTCCAAATACATGGGTTCAAGGCAATAGTGATTTGATATCACCCTCTGTCTTTTTCTGATGTAGGTGTTGTTTGGCACCTTACTTCTTGTTTACATGCCTAGTTTGGTTCCCTATTCTGGCCATATAATAATGCCAATTGAGGAACCTGACAACGGTGTATATGAACCACTTTGTGGAGAAGATCAAGTTTTCCCTGAGATGTATGGCAATGTATTCTCTAGTGAGTAATCCCAGAGCTGGACGTGTTTATAACTTATAGTGTTACGATCCCATTTGCAAGGTATGAGACTTGAAGTCTCACATTGGTTGTATTGGCAATGTGGTGTTTATAAGACCTTGGGCACTCTCACCCTTTGAGCTAGCTTTTGGGGCAGTGCATCCCAAGGTTCTCATCATATGGTGTCAAAGTTTTTCACTATGTCTCCCAGTTGCAATCAAGCGGCGCGACTGGTGACACTGGCATTGTAGTGTTTTTATAATTTCTTTCTCTGACTACAATTTCCAGTGTTTTTCCAAAGAAGGGCATGGATAGATTTCATTTGATATTTAGAGTGATTTTGAAGAATTCAAAAACCATTTCTTATCATCAAATAAGAAAATGAAGACTGCCTAGAGTATTCCCTTCCCCAGATACTCACGAAGTGGGTATTTGAACTGGGTCGGCCCTTTTAAATAAGAAAATGAAAAGATATTCCTCTATGGAAACATGAACTAGTTATTTCTTGTCAGTGAGACTCTACACTTGTTATCATTTTCCTTTCCTGTGATTTTTCTTGATCACTGAAAGAGTGATAAAAAAAAAACAGAAAGTAACCAATTTTGTGGGTGTTGATTATCAACATTACAAATTTTGGGAAGAGGTAAGGAGTAGCATAAAATTGTGTGGCAACATAGGTTGTGTTTTTTGGTTTGTTGAATAACATGGAAAAGAGAGGCAATGTTTAAATCCATATGTTTCAATTACACAGCAAAGGCTCTATTATATAGAGCAACTACAACAAATATATAAGACTAATATAACTGTGAGACTTCTTATCAATCTATTTTCAATACTTCCAACTTGTTGTTTTCCTTTTTTGTGCTATTGGGTAGTCTCTATCCGTGTAAATTTATTTACTAATAATGCTTTATACATCCTTTGAAGGATTAAGTTTTGGATGGATAACTCCACTCATGCAACAAGGCTACAGAAAACCCATCACCGAGAAGGATGTTTGGAAGCTAGACAAATGGGATCATACAGAGACATTAAATGAAAAGTTTGCAATCTTTCTCTCCTTGCTAACTGTGTGAAATTCATGTATATGTTATGGGGTTTTATATTTCTCGTTCAACATGAGAATTCAATTCTCATGTTGTAGAGATAAAAAGTATGTGAGACCCGTATGTTAGAAAAAATTATGTGTAGAACCCACGTTGACATGGAAATCAAAGGGTGTGTAGGAAAATTCAAATTCTCATGTTGAATGAGAATTATAAAACCCTATGTTATATGCATAATTTAAAGTACTTTTGGTTTCTGCAGATTCCAAAAATGTTGGATGTTAGAATTCCAAAGCTCTAACCCTTGGCTTTTAAAAGCATTGAACAATAGCCTAGGAAAAAGGTGCATTTATCTCCCCTCTTAATAGCTAGATCTTTATTCTGACTCTTCAAGATGACCTTAGTAATACTGTTGTCTCCTTTTTTATTTGATTTGGCTTGAATGTTTGGTCAGGTTTTGGTGGGGAGGCATCTATAAGGTGAACATTTTGCCCCCCAGTTTTTTGATCTTTAACTTAACTGCTTGGTATGATCAGTAAACATTTTCACATTGTGTAACATCCCCGTCTCGAGCCGGTTCAATTAACATACATATGATCAAAACAGAAACAGCGAAAGACTTAACTTACGAAAATACGAGCTAACTTTATTATTCTCATTTCATCAATTATTTGTTTCTGGACTCTACCGGTTGCTTAAATTGCAGTACAAAATATCCGGTAGAAAACACTATTCACGAGATTTTAAAGGAAAGTGCCAGACTATACAATTTTTCATTCTGAACTCATATTCGTCGTCAGAATTGTCAGATTATGTCTCTAAAATCATTTTGCTTATTTAAGCTCTACCGGTTAATTCACAAGACAGCAAATTCTCCGGCAGAACGCACTGTGCATAACATAGTCATGATTACAGTCAAAATACTCGGAATAACTCACTGAATCTAATTATGGCATTAAAATCCTTAAATTAAACATCTATTTAGGATTTACCATTTGGGGTCATTATACATTGCATGTTCCTTCTGATTGCGGGTTGAAAGGATTATTTTTTTCTCACTATAATTTATACCAAAATAAGATAATTTAAATTGATAAAATTAAAATTGCCGACCCCAACTAGTTTGAAATAAAGGTGTTATTGATGTTGATGTTGAAAATCAAAATTAGCTAAGCATGATAGTTATCATAGGAAATACTTATCATGTACAATGTACTTCTTAATGAAGCCAGACAATGTACGGAGCTACAGATACTTTTACATTTTCTAGCAGCCAGTAATCTCATTAGAGTTCAACTTATCATGTACAAATACTTGCTCTATATATAGAATTGTATTCAATGCAGAGTATGAAAAAGTTGTACATGATAAGGAATGTAATAACATTGTTGAATTTTCTGGGTGCTAATTCAAATGAAACTTGGAAATTTTTAATGATCTTTGCAGATTGGTAATGATCTTTCTCAGTTTTTGGGGCCTATTTTGCTGAACCATCTCTTAAATGTAAGTTTATTTCTTCCTTAAGTCAAATTGGATTTATGTGTAGATAGAAGATAAAGAGTGCGAAGAAGCACAATGATTATTGTGATAAATCCAAAATCACATGCAAATAGACAGGATGAATAAAAAAAGGTTTATCATCTATCATTTAACATGACCATAAAAAATTTCTTACACACACAATATTTTGTGGGGCCCGCAGCAAAAAAAAAAAAAACTCTGGCATGCAAAATGAATCTTTATAACATAATACAATTACTTTTCCTACAACATAACTCTTATAAAACCCATAAAAAAATGGACACGCAAGAATTAACATTTGTTTACTCACATGCCAATTAGTTTGGAGATCATATCATTCTCCACTGAAGACAAAAATACCAACATGTTTCACAGATCATTTTATAACCAATGCTAGAGGACTGTCCTATTGAATATATATTCAGACTAATTTAACTACTTAGAATATTTTATCTCATAAATTTATTCATTAGTCAATGTAGACTATGTAGCGTTGTCACAGAGACTAAAAAAGGAAAAAAGTGATTGGGAAACCCAAGAATAATATGGGATATCACAAAAAATAATAAAATTAAAAACAGAAAAGGAAACAATAGTATGTTTGAATAGGATATTTTTTTTCAAACAAACTGTTTTGAATATAAATTTTGAAAGTAGAAAAAGAATAAGACTTATTTGAATACGGTTAGATTCATAGTTATAAAGAAGCGATATTATTTCCAAAAAAGAAAAGAAAAAAAGAAGCGATATTTATTTATAAAAATATTATTATTGAACTTTCATAATTACAAAATTTCTATCATAAAATAATTTAAAATTAAAAAAATTGAATTTATTTATAAAAGTGTCATTGATGACTCCTCGTAATTATAGCATTGTCGTTGCAAAAATAATTATAACAAAAAACCAGTATGAGATGGTTGGTTTACACTATTTTTAGAAATAGAAATCAAACAGACCAATTGACTCTAATCCCTAAAATAATGTGTATCTCCGAAATTCTAAGATTCTTTTTTCAACCGAATACATTTTTATTTTTTTTTAAGTTTTTGTGAATATCTAACATTAATCCAGCAGTAACTCATTGGATTTCTAAGTGGAAAATAAATAGATAGATACACGCCCATAGGTATATATATAATATGGGGAAGGTTATACTTACGACCTATTTTCTCTTACAACCTCTTACGACTAATATATTAACCGTTGATTTCCGCCAATCAATGGTTAAGATTTATTGCGAATTAATAATTAATTAATAATTTTTATTGGCGAAAATCTTAATCATTTATTGACGGATGGTTAAGATATTGTAAAGGAAAATAGGTTGTAAGTATAACTTCTCCCATATAATATAGTTTGTGCCCTTTTTAAATGATAATTTTGTTGTTATGTTTATGATTTCGTTTTTACACGTATGTTTATGGCTTGTTCTAGCTCCATCATATTTTTTGACTCTTATTTTGAATGACAGTCAATGCAAAATGGAGATCCATCTTGGATTGGTTACATCTACGCCTTTTCCATATTTGTTGGAGTGGTATGGCTACTCTCTCTTATAATTTAAAGAGTTTTGGTCCATTTAACATAGGTTGTGGTGAACCTTGTAGAGTTAAATATAAAGAGGTCTTCCTTTTTGTTTCTTTCTTTCGAAATGCTTTTCCTAGCTTCAGTTATACATACCTTTCTTTTTTCTAAAATGTCATGAAAAAATGACCAAGAAGTACTTATTACAATTGACATAAGGACTAACGTGGTCTTTTTTCATGATTTTGGGCCCCACCACTTATTAAAAAAAACAAAAATCATAACACGAATTTCAATGTCTCACAACATAAGAAAATTATCTCTATTAACTATAAATATAAATGAGGTCTTCCTTTTTGTTTCTTTCTTTCCCTGCTTTTTCTAGCTTCAGTTATACATACCAATAGATAAAACGTCATTGTTATGGAACTAAATAATCTGTAGCAAGTTATTCTACTCTAGTTGAGGTGCGTATAATTCATCGACTCATCAGGATTCGAGTCAATAGGTTATTGGTTCAACTAATGGATTCAACTGCATAAATTGAATTTATGAAAAGATATATAATAAATATAAAAATTGAAATAATATGACAACGAAGGTAATTTGGCTTGGTGCTTAACATTTCACTTCCCTTCCCTTGTCAAGTTCGAATTCCAAAAGTACAGTTATGATGGAATATTTTGCCACAATTTTAAAAAACTGGTTCAACGAGAAAATTGGTACTGGGTTTGCACGGTTGAACCCAGTTTTTGACCTGTTCACTTCTTCTTGACCAGGTTACATGCATGACCGGTTAATTGACTAAACCGGATCGGTTAATGATCAAATTCCTGGTTCAACCGATGTGATTGGCCGGGTTAACATTGGTTAGGATGTGTTATTATGAGAATATGAAGGTTGTAATCCACGTAGAATTCTTATCATATCAATGTGTTACTCTTACCTTCTCATCCTAGCTCTTATTTTTGAGAAATATTACTTTTCTTTTACATAAGATAACTTCTCTCTCTCATGTTCTTTTACTTCGATTTGCGCATTCCATATTTTTTCTTTTTTCTTGTAATGGTAGGATCCACTTATTTTTTCTCTACACCATAAGATAACTATCTTATGTGAAAGGAGAGTAATAAAAATAAAACCCTTTATTTTTATATAAAAATAATTCATCCAAAATTCATATTTTCTATAACAATCAGTTTTCCCATGTGAGAAACTAGGATTATCACCTTTGCTAAATAATTAACTCATATTAATATCTTTAAAGCACGAAGAATGATAGAAGAGTCTAATTTTTTTTTTTCCACAATGGATAGATTTTGTCTCATATCAACTATTTAAACTTTTGATAGCATTCAATGAAAAGAAGAAAAGAACAATTAACAGATGGTTCAACTCTTTTCAGTCATTCGGTGTACTATGTGAAGCACAGTATTTCCAGAATGTCATGCGTGTTGGTTTTCGGCTTAGATCAACTTTGGTATGCATCTCTTTCTCTTAATTTATTTTATTATTTTATTATTTTATTTATCTACACATTTTATATGATGTGACCATGTCTAACTATAGGTGGCTGCTATATTTAGAAAATCTTTGAGGCTAACCCATGAAGGTCGAAAGCCATTCACAACTGGGAAGCTCATGAATATGATAACAACAGATGCCAATGCACTGCAGGTTCATTCTCTCCTTTATAATAAGAGTAAACATGTCCCGGCAATATCCACGAAATTCTTTTTAGTTCCTGACAATAAAAAAGGATCAAATTGGTTCCTAAAATGATGAAAAAAAAGACAAAGGAGTACTTGCCTTTTTTTCATAATTTTAGAGACCAATTTGGTCATTTTTTATTGTCAGGAACTAAAAAGGATTTCGTAGATATTGTCAGAGACGAAAAAGGTTACTCCATAATAAATACTTGTCTTTTGAGGCTAATCGATCAATGTAGTATAGTTTTTTTTTTTTTTGAAAAAATTATTAAAATAATTTAATTTGAATTTATCTACCAAAGTGATATAATTTAATAATTTTCAATCAATTTTCATCATGTGGGATCCACAAACATGACGCGTGTCACCACCATTGTCAGAAGTAGTGAAGTATATCACCATGACAAATAGTTTCCAAATTATATGATTTCAATAATTTTATTTATAAGGAAAAAAAGTACTATTTTGGTCATTCTCCCCATTTTATTTAAATCTTTAGGGACTAATTTGATGGCATTTTTCATGATTAAGGGACTAAATTGATAAAACTTTGCAATATTGAATTACTAACTTGATGACAAAATGAAAATGGAACAATGGACATAGCTACATTTCAGCACTCACTTCATGGAACAATGGACCAAGTTGTGTTATAGATGTTGTCATATTCTCAAAATGGCACCTGTGATCTTGTTATGTCACATTCCTCTCAAAATTTGCCTAGATGTAAATAGGTTTTCTGTATTAAGAGAAACTAGTTATTAATGGACGAGTTGTTTAAATCAAATATATATGATTATAAGTTTTTTATTTAATGGATAAATATTTAGTGCTTGTTTGAATTAATTTATTTTATTTTATGAAAACCTTGTACTTGAAATATTTTAAAGATAATATTTAGTTTAAGTGTTAAACGTACTTATCAAAAAGTATACTAGATTTATATTTAAAAGTATATGATTATATTTCACCAAAAAAAAAGAGAGTACATGATTATAGTAATTCCAAAAAAAAAGTATGTGATTATTTTATTTAATTTTTTTAATTTGTTTGTAACTATTTGGATAGTATTATTTTTTAACTTTGTATACACAATTTAATGGTAAAAGGGCATTAAGTTTATTTTGATATGTTAAATGAACTCTTTTAGGAAATAAAAATATTTAAAATTTTTACTCTTTATCTTTTTCTTTTACAAAATTAGTTTCTGATTTAATTAACCTTTACGTCCTTTTAGTTGATGTTTATTTACAATTCAGTCCCTATAAAAAAACATATTCAAATCATTCTGCATTCTGTGCCTATGCAATAAAAGTTTTCAAGTAATTATTAATTCAGTGGCTATTGTTTATGAGTTTTATAATTCTCACATAATTTGAGAATTGAAATTTCATGTTGTAGAGATAAAAAGCATGTGAGACTTATATGTTAGAAAAAAATTATATGTAGAACCCACATCAGCACGGAAATCGAAGGATGTTAAATGAGAATTATAAAACCCATTGTTTATAGATGTAATAACCGCGTGATGTGCTCGTCCCACGTGTATAAGGGAAAATGATATGGCAATGGCTTATATGGTGTTATAATTCCGATCCTTATATGTGAAGCTCAATTTTAATTTGGTCACAATATGTGACGTTAGTTTTTAATTTGGTCCTATATGACAATGCTTTTCAAATCGTCAAAAATAAAATAAAAAAATAAAGTGTTATGTGGCTGAAGATATAAGATGCAGGAGGATATGAGGATAGATATGTATCAGGAGAACTTGCAGCTTTTCTGTACAATTAATATCATGTATTGAAATTAAATGTTCCATTAAAAAAAGAAAAATTTGTTACCTAAGGACACATTAATAATTTTATATCAGAATTTTCTAATATGTCCCATCATATACAAGAGGATATAAGAACATATTAGGTTTTAAGGATGGACAATGTATAATCCATCTATTATGTTCCATAATATTTAATTATTTATTAATAAAATATACAATGAGATCGAACTCGTGATCAATTGATCAACCATGTAAAAAGTTATTTTTTTTTGGTAAGTTGTGAAAAATTATTTTAATTTGGAAAAATATTTCTCAAGTTGCTTGGCCATCCTAAAAATATGTCATTTTATTTATTTATTTCCTTATATTAACTGATTCACATTTGAATGGTTATGATCTCCAAAGCACGGACACACTCCCCATTTTTTCTCTCTATTCCGTGTCCAACACGGACACGTCCGACACGCGGTCAATCGTCAACTTCCGACACGCAGTCAATCCGACACGCCAACGCTCTTTTTTTTTAAATCTTGATTTTATTTTGTTAACTAAATATAAAAAAAAATAATTTATAAATTAAATTTTTTTTGTTATGAAATTTGACATTAACAAAATATGAGAAAGTATTTATATTTATGTTATGAAATTTAAATATTTGATTAATTATATGTTTTATTATGTACTCTTATATGTATTAAATATAAATTATATTATATATATTTAAAATTTTATTTAATATCAAAACGTGTCCCAAAGTGTCGAAACATGACATTTTTTAGAATTATATGAAGTTCATGGGTTATATCTTTTTCTCTCTCTTCCTTTACAAAGGTACATTATGATTTAGTAACCGAAGATAACATTATCTCAATTAGCTTGAGAAACGATAAGCACTTTTAACTTAAAAGTTTAAACTACTATATGAAGTTCATATCTTACTGCTCTAACAAAGGTACAGCAGTATTGCTTGTTACAAAGCTTGCGAAGCAGCCCAAAATTTCCGTTGACTTGACCTTTAGTCTATAAATCTGAGAGGCTTAGAATTGAGTTAGCATCAGTGCTTAAGAGTTGATTAGGTTGAGTAAATGAAAAAAAAAAATAAACTAACTAATAAAGCTTATCAAGCTTAGCCAAATTAAAATTTTATTTATGATATTTGTAAGATGCGAAAGGTTCCATTTATAATTTTTTTTTTTATAAATTACATTAAATATGATCGGTTATACACTCTCTTAATTGAAATATGATCAGTTATACTTAGTGTAATTTATAAGAGTTTGTAAACAAAAAATTTATAAATATAACTTTCTTCATGTAAAATTGTATAATGAATCTTAAGTCAGAATTACAAATGCTCATATATTGAAATTTTATTTTTATTCTTTTTTGGAATGTAGACACTGTTGCTATGTTATAAATTTCATTGATAACATTCCTTTACAATGTTCAATGTTCAGCAAATATGCCAACAACTTCATGGACTATGGTCAGCGCCATTCCGTATCATCATAGCTATGGTTCTCCTATACCAGCAACTAGGTGTTGCTTCCCTTATTGGATCACTGATGCTAGTTCTCATTCTCCCACTGCAGGTAAGTTTTGTCTTTGTTTTTATAACTTGCCCGCGCGTGCGTGTCCATGTGTGTATTCTTTTTTTTTTTTTTTATTGCATTACTTGTACTTTTAAACCATTTTCTCTGCAGTTTTGTTTGATACAAGCTTAATACAATTGCAATGTGTAATATCAAAATGATTCTTGTCTAGAATTACAAGGATTTACCAAAATTTTAATCTGTGTAGTTTCCAAATCTATTGTTTAAGTTTTCAGACGACCTTTTGAATTATTTAGTATCATTAGTTCATGATTTTTAATGGCCGACCCAGTTCAAATACCCACTTCGTGAGTGCCTGGGGAAGGGAATACTCTAGGCAGTCTTTCCCCTGCTTGTTGCAGAGAGACTGATTCGAACCCGCGACCTGACACACCACGGCAAGCAAACTTACCATTAGTTCATGATTTTTACTTTCTGAAAAACAAATATGTAAATTGAGGAAAGGACCCTGATGTTGAGATCTCTCTATTGTATATAATACAGAGCAAAGATTGTGTATATTAGTGCAAGTTTGTTGTACAAATAAGTAAAAATAAGGAAGCTACTAGTTGAACACTCACCCACAAGTTATGACATATACATCACATTTACCAATCTTGTTAATGTAGCTAATTTGAGAACCTCTGAGAGACTAACTTGGCACATCTGCAAGATGGTCATTTGAGTTGACAAAACTAGGAGCAATGCACCCTAACAAGATCTCTCCTTTCCCATCAAATCCCTATAAATTCAACGGAGAGAATAATTCCAATTGTTTGCTCAATTCCAAATTGTTTGTTACAATACATTATGGTACTTATAATTTATGAAGTATCGACATTTAAAAAACCCTGACGTGTCGTGTCCGACACTTGCCAACACTCCGACACTCCCCGACACATCAATGCACGTTATAGAAACTTAAAAAAAGATTCAAAGGTAGCGTTGCGTTATGTTTTTAGTTCTAACTATTAGATTCGTTGGATTACTATTACCATTTTAATGAATTTAATATAAATATTTGTCATATCTTATATTTCTTTGCAAAATTAATGGGTATCATAAGTTTAGTTTTATTTTTTTTGTTAAATTATTGAATATTAAATATAATATACGCAACATAAATTAGAAATATTATTCAATATCAAAACGTGTCCTAACGTGTCGGAATCTAACATTTTTTAAAATTAACGTGTCGGAGTGTCGTGTCGTATCGTGTCACGTGTCCCGTGTCGGTATCACTGCTACATAGCTTATAATAATATGATGCCTATTGGTGATGAAGCCTAAATTCATTAATTTTAATAGAGTGCAAAATACTTGACAGTTTAGAATTTAGTCTAAGTTGAAACTGATGTATGTGGTATCTGGTTCATTTTCTAAACAATAATTATTTTATTTTACTTTATATGTTTCTCTCTAATAAATAAATTAATAAATAATATTTTTATTGTTTTTGACAACAGACATTTGTGATTAGCAAAATGCGTAAACTGACAAAGCAAGGACTGCAACAGACCGACAAAAGGGTTGGCCTCATGGGTGAAATTCTGGCTGCCATGGATACTGTAAAGTAGGAACACTTTAGAAAAATAAATGTATACTTTAAAAATTTGACTACAGATTGTGTCTTAACGGTGTTTGTGATATGCTGAATATGATTCAGATGTTATGCTTGGGAATCAAGCTTTCAATCCAGAGTTCAAAGCATACGAGATGAGGAGCTTTCATGGTTCCGCAAAGCACAGCTGCTATATGCTGTAAGAGCCTTGACATGATTTTATAATTCAGTGTGTTCCATATTTTTTCCATTATCCAGTTTCTGATTCACGGTTATGATTAATGGATTTGAGACTAACCATCTATCATGTGTTCTGTCTTAAGAGCATTGGATTATTCATTTACAAAATTTGGAGCAACTACATACACTACATAAAAGTATCACAAGAATGATGGCCTATACGGTCCATAATACAGTACATTCAAACTTACTATACATTAACCTATCAGGATAAAATTGTTTTCAGGGAAATGGTTTTAAAATGTGGCTTTCCGTGAGATAATAACTCTTTAGTGTTATGTTGCTAGATGTCCTTTGGTTAATAATATTAGTATTGTCTCTATACATTTATGATGGTCTGTACGGATGTGCAAAATAACCAAAAAAGTGGGTCGAACCATGAACCGAACCGAACCGCTCCATAAAATAACCGGTTTTAAAAAACTTGTGAACCGGTTTTTTAAGACCGGCATGAACCGAACCGGTTTTTAATAAGAACCGAACCTGTCTTTAGAACCGGTTTAAGAACCGAACCGTTTTCGGACCGAACCAAATTGATTTTAATAACTTTATTTTTTATTTTTATTTTTTTCTTTACAAAAGAGGCTCGACCCGAACCGGTTCCGAACCACATCCGAACCGGTTCAACCGAACCTTTCGAACCGAACCAGTTTCGAACCGAACCGAACCACTTTCGAACCGAACCAGTTAAACCAATTCGGTTCAGTTTTTTCAAAAAATCCGGTTCGGTTCGACCCATGCACATCCCTAATGGTCTGTAGAGAACCAATTCAACCCAAAAGCTTAAGCTTTTGGGTGAGGCTACATTAATAGTTTTTATATATCTCAACACGCCTCCTCACACGAGAGCCCACTGGGCTCGAAGGATGGACAATGCACAGCCCACCTACCTATGCGAACAAAGAAATTCCACTAGAAAGAAAGTGGGGGGTGGTGAGGATTGAACCTGGTACACCGAGGCTCTGATACCATTTAGAGAACCAATTCAACCCAAAAGCTTAAGATTTTGGGTGAGGCTACATTAATAGTTTTTATATATCTCAACATGGTCTTTGAGCTATGTCAAGGTTTAATGTGAAGGCATATGACAGTGTTTCTTTAGTTTGATATGTGTGGCAATGCATGCTATTAATGCCTACATTTGGGGTTAATTCCAAGGATACTCTCTAATGATTCATGTGATTCCAGGCTTTCAATATCTTGTGATCTCACACAAAAATCATAGCTTGTTAACAAGTGTGACAAATTCTTTTGATAGATGAAGTATTTGTATTTAATGTCACATTCTCCCCGGACCCAAGACACTTGTATAAATGGTTTAAACATTAATGAAATTTTTATAGGGAACTAATATCAGTTTTTATTACTTGGAAATATGTTCCTCTATCAGCATACAATTACTTATTTCTATATATGCATGTGCCACATAACTAAACAATTTCTTAGCAACTTGTATGACATGTGAAATTATCCTAGATTGTGAAAATTTGTAGTTATGTTCCTAACTACTTGTCTTCTTTTGCAGCTTAACACTTTTATACTAAACAGCATCCCAGTTCTTGTGACAGTGACCTCATTTGGAATGTTTACTTTACTTGGTGGAGAATTGACACCTGCAAGGGCATTTACCTCACTATCTCTGTTTGCAGTTTTGCGCTTTCCATTAAATATGCTTCCAAATTTACTTAGTCAGGTTATCATTGGCCTCCACAATATTGATTTTTAACCACTTCAAATTGTGATAAGCATTTACTTATTGGTTTGAGGTCAAAATATGAGATTGCTTTTGCTGGAAATATTAAATCATTCCTTACTAGTTTTTTTTTTACAGGTAGCAAATGCAAATGTCTCGTTGCAACGATTAGAAGAACTGTTTTCGTCTGAGGAGCGAAATTTAAAACAAAATCCACCTATTGTACCTGGACTTCCAGCCATCTCAATTAAGAATGGAAACTTTTCATGGGATCCTAAGGTCATTTTTTTAATTATACTTGTGTGCACTGCCACTATTTTGGTAAAGTTGCCTTGATTATTATTATTTTTTTTTTCGGAAACTGATCCTAATTACCTTTTTGAGGCGAATCAGAAACCCCCGGTATCCCCACGGGTTCGACTCTTTGAGCCGCCTATGGGACTAATCCAGAGTTCGGATGCGAGTCCAAGGATTACGGTACTTATGCCCCTCCTCAGATGGTGTTGGTGGGATTCGAACCAAGGTCCTCTCCCACCACTCAGTCCCCATGCTACCAACTGAGCCACCACACTTGGGTGCCTTGATTATTTTTCAACTAACAGCAACACTACAGAAAACAAATTATAATAGCCAACATTTTAATTTCAGTTTTTCTAAGGTAGCATTTACTATGTTATGCAGAATAATAATCAACATAAGGTTCCGGAATGCTGATCAATTAGTAGTTTCCAAGTTAAAACAAACTAATTTTATAAAATACTAAATAGAACTATGTGGGAATATGTTACATGAAACTTTGGTTATTCTTCTTGTTGAGATATGTAGTCCCACATTGGTTGGATGAACAACTAATGTGGCTTTTATAAGGCCTTGGGCACTCCCACCCTTTGAGCTAGCTTTTGGGGTGGTGTATCCCTAGGTTCTTTACATGGTATCAGAGCCTCGCCGTCCCCCACTTTCTCTTAGCACACGTAGGTTGGGCCTGTTGCATTATCCACTCTTTAAGCCCAATGGGCTCTCGTGTGAAGGGGCGTGTTGAAATATGTAGTCCTACATTATTGGTTGGATGAACAACTAATGTGGCCTTTATAAGGTCTTAGGCACTCCCACCCTTTGAGCTAACTTTTGGGGTGGTGTATCCCAAGGTTCTTTACACTTCTCTTTTACTTTCACCCTCCCCCCGAGACTTGCAATATAAGCCAGGATCTAGGTCAAAAGGAATAATGATATTATTAAAACTCCTTGTAGGTCTTAGGAGACCATACTGTTGCTTTTGGTGAATGTGATGCTAATGTTAGGCAATATCCTTAAATTGAGGCATAAAAATTCAGTTTTTGTTTGTTCTGGTCCATTTTATTTATAGTTTGTGATATTAGTAATACACACTTCACTTTATGTATGAAAAACCTATTCAATACACAGGCAGAGAAGCCAACATTATCAAATATCAATGTGGAAATACAAATTGGCAGCTTAGTAGCAATTATTGGTGGTACTGGAGAAGGGAAAACGTCACTTATTTCAGCAATGATTGGAGAGCTACCTCCTCTAGCTGATGGAAATGCTACAATCAGAGGCACTGTTGCTTATGTTCCTCAGATTTCATGGATTTACAATGCTACTGTGAGTTGCATCTTATTTATGCTTTTATTTTAAATCTTATGTTTCATTCATATTAAATTTAAACTGAACAAATGCTACCATTTACCATTCTGAATCACTTCTTTTCTCAGGTTCGTGAAAATGTATTATTTGGATCAAAATTCGAATATGAACGATATTGGAAGGCTATTGATGTCACTGCTTTAGAGCATGATCTCAACTTACTACCTGTAAGATTTTTAACAAAATTACATCTTCACTATTTCTTCTCTAAATTAATATGAAAAGCATTTTATAATTTATCTCATTCATATCTTTTCAGGGACGTGATTTTACAGAGATTGGCGAAAGAGGAGTCAATATTAGTGGTGGACAAAAGCAAAGAGTTTCCTTAGCGAGGGCCGTATACTCAGATTCTGATGTGTACATATTTGATGATCCTTTAAGTGCTCTTGATGCTCATGTTGCTCAAGAGGTATCATTCTTATTCAGCTCTAAAAAATGTTATGATATAACTGCCATCTATAGAATGATGTACTTCAGTTCAGGTTGCTTCCATCCTTAATAAGTTTCATTGATTTAAATTGTCAATATGATGAGCAACAATCATATCAAACTGATTCTTATTATTGAGAAATTGATTAAAGGGATGCATGCTCATGTGCTTCATCAGATTTTCTTTTCTCCTTTCTCCTTTCAGATATCACCATTAATTGTTTACCATATAAAAGTTTTGAAAATAGCTATGATCATAGTACATATAGTCTGATTAGCAATGGCTTTCAGGTTTTCAGGAACTGTATAAAGGAAGGGTTGAGAGGAAAAACCAGGGTTCTTGTGACCAACCAGCTACATTTTCTCCCTCAGGTGGATAAGATTATTCTGGTTAGTGATGGCATGATTAAAGAGCAAGGAACCTTTGAGGAGTTATCAAAAAGTGGGGTTCTATTTCAGAAACTAATGGAAAATGCAGGAAAAATGGAACAAGAAGCTGTTAATAATGAAGATAGTGATAGTCATGACAAGGCTAACGTTTCACCCTCAAATAATGAGGCAATTGTAGTGTTACCAAATGATACAAGCTATGAAAAGAAGGGAAAATTAAGAAATTCAGTTCTTGTTAAGCAAGAAGAGCGGGAGACAGGTGCAGTTAGCTGGAAAGTTATAACGAGGTAAGATTGCCATGGAACCTAAGATATGGTTATTACATGAAATTTTTTTCCTTTATTGTTATTAAGAATGTACGAATAAAGTGAATTTGATTGCCAATTGGATATGATACAAACAGAATCTCTAAGATCCTAACAATCTCCAATATCTAAACTCCTAATTACAAACAGAATCTCTAAGAACACAATATCTAAATTCCTAAACAAATATTATCTATAATTACAAACAGAATCTCTAAGATCCTAACAATCTCCAATATCTAAACTCCTAATATCTAAACCAATTAACAATCTCCAATAGGATATGATTGGGAACACAAGTATTCCCTGTTGAGATATATAGTCCCACATTGGTTGTATGTGCAACTAATGTGGAGTTTATAAGACCTTGGGCACTCCCACCCTTTGAGCTAGCTTTTGGGTGGTGTATCCCAAGGTTCTTTACATGGTATCAGAGTCTCGCCGTCCCCCACTTTCTCTTGTGGACTCTCTTAGCACAGGTAGATTGGGCCTGTTGCATCATCCACTCTTCAAGTCCAATGGGCTCTCGTGTGAGGGGGCGTGTTGAGATATATAGTCCCACATAGGTTGTATGTGCAACTAATGTGGAGTTTATAAGACCTTGGGCACTCCCACCTTTTGAGCTAGCTTTTGGGGTGGTGCATCCCAAGATTCTTAACATTCCCTCCATTAGAATGACAATGTTGATTTTTCTCTTTTCTTTCATGTCCTGGCTCTTTTCTTTGTAGTCTACAGAGGACTCCTGATCCTCTTGTTTTGTACCATTTCCTCTTTTATAATCTGACTAATAAAGGAAACAAATAATAACAAATCTTCCATATTTATAACAATAATATCAGCTAGGTACTCTGTAGTTTAATTTACTTAAGGGTGCTTTTGTTATGTTTGTATACAGTTATTTTCTTTTCCTTTCGTGACCACTGCATTGTACTTTTTTCTGCTTGGACTAAATATAGATGTTCTAGTTTGGTTATGACTTGTTGTTATTGTAAATCAAAATTTACAGGTACAAATCTGCACTGGGAGGACTGTGGGTTGTTTCCCTCCTCTTTGCATGCTATACATTAACAGAAGTTCTTCGAATTTCAAGTAGCACATGGTTAAGTGTGTGGACTTCTCAAGATTCCACTTCAGTTTATAACTCAGGATATTTTCTTTTCATCTATGCACTTTTCTCATTTGGACAGGTCATTATTCTGCAATGAGTTTCTATTTAACATTCATATCTCCAAGTTCTCACATGATTCCAAACTCCATTATTAACTTTCTACTTAGTATTTAGCATCTTCCACCTTACTTGCAAGGAATTAGCATTATTCAAGAAAATGGTCATCCTTCAATAAGCTATCGAACTTACCAAAGAGTACCTTTCTGTGTTTTCTTCAATTTTAGGAAAAATGAAATGAATATTTCCCTTTGCTACATCCAGGTATCTGTGGCACTTGTAAATTCTTATTGGTTGATCACTTCAAGTCTTCGTGCTGCCAAAAGATTGCATGATGCAATGCTAGATAAAATCCTTCGTGCTCCAATGATTTTCTTCCAAACTAATCCTGTTGGCCGCATAATTAATCGGTTTGCGAAAGACATGGGAGATATAGATACCACTGTTTTTAATTTGGCAAATATGTTTTTGGGACAAGTATGGCAACTACTTTCAACATTTGTTCTTATAGGCACTGTGAGCACAATATCCCTGTGGGCCATAATGCCACTTCTGATCTTCTTTTATGCAGCTTTTATATATTACCAGGTGAGTTCTATATCTTGTCCTTAGTTTTAGAGCAGTCTCATATAGAAATGATTTACATGCCATGTTCTTTTTATCTTCTTTTGCATTATGGATTCTCCAAAACTTTGGAGAAATGGAAATGTGGAAATGAAGATGTTTCTTTCTTATTTTTACAAAAAGATAGATGAACAGTAACTGAATAATGGGTAAGGAGATAATGTTATGGACAATATATATTTTTTCTAAACAATTCACACTGAGACTTAGGATTTTGTTTTGCTTTGGTCAAAGTTCAGGTTGGGAGCATCACTGTCAACTGGGGCTGATCAGGATAAACCACAAATCAATTTGGCTATGAGATATTAGTTTTCTGTTGTAGTACATACATAGAGTTACAAAGGAAAACATTCACATTTCTATAGATTGAACTCCTCTTACTTCCACTGAAAAATTGCTTCATGATTCTTACCTTATAATCTCAAAATTTCATAATTGAATAAATTAATACAGTTATCACTTATGAGCTTAAGCTTCTGGGTTGAATTGACACTTTACATGGTTTCGGAGCTCATAATTAAGTGGGCAGGAGTTCAAATCTCACCACCTCCGTTTTCTAATAAAATTATAAAAGTATCATCTTTAGAAAAGGTTTAAAGCCTTAATCCTGGACCCGTCCGGACAGGATTGCTTCCCGTGGAGGTTACCTATGGTTTATCCAAAAAAATAAAAAATATAAAAGCAAGTACAAATCAGCAAAAAGGTAAAACTAAAAAAATGTATATGTGTATTATCTATGTTCCCATCCCATAGGCTCTTTTGTGAGGGGTGTGTTAGAGATATTAATATAAAATCATTAATCTGGTGATGGTCATCATTTACATGTTAAAGCTTTTGGGTACAGTTGGCATTTTACAGTAACATTATCCAAGCTAGTCTCCCTGTCTGATTCATAACCCAAGTAACTAAATCTTAAATCTAATCATTTTTTCTAGCAGGAATAGTTGATCTTCAAAGCTGCATATGCTCACCACTTCTTACTCTTTTGTATGCCTCTGTAAATATTGTTTTTCTTTGTGTTAATAATTTTTAAACATGTGCTATTAACTTCTAAACTATTAAAGAAAAGTCAATCAATGAGGAATATCAAGTTAGTTCAAAGCAAAATATAAGTAATTAACAAGCATAGTAGATTATAAGTTAGTCAAAATGGTGTTCAAGTGAAATGTGCCAATAGAAAACATCTGTCTGGAAAGAAAGATGTGTAGAACTTATTATTTTTGAATTGACAATAAGTGGTGATTGCTTGAGGAATTGATTTTTCCTATTAACATCATGCCTGACAGAGCACGGCTCGAGAGGTGAAGCGTTTGGATTCAATTACAAGATCTCCAGTTTATGCACATTTTGGAGAAGCACTGAATGGTTTGTCTAGCATTCGGGCTTACAAAGCATATGACAGGATGGCACACATTAATGGAAAATTCATGGACAACAATATCAGATTCACCCTTGTGAATATTAGCTCAAACCGTTGGCTCACCATAAGGTTAGAATCATTAGGAGGCCTCATGATTTGGTTGATAGCAACATTTGCTGTGTTGCAGAATGCAAGAGCTGAAAATCAAGCAATGTTTGCATCTACAATGGGTTTACTTCTCAGTTATACTTTAAACATAACAAATCTCTTGAGTGGTGTACTAAGACAAGCAAGTAGAGCTGAAATCAGTTTAAATGCTGTTGAGCGCGTTGACACGTATATAGAGTTAGAAACTGAGGCTTCAGGTATAATTGAGACAAACCGTCCACGGCCAGGATGGCCAACATCAGGATCAATTGAGTTTGAGAATGTTGTTCTTAGGTATAGGCCTGAACTTCCTCCAGTTTTGCATGGATTGTCCTTTACAGTGCCTCCAACTAAGAAGGTAGGAGTAGTTGGAAGAACTGGTGCAGGAAAGTCTAGCATGCTTAATGCTTTATTCCGGATTGTGGAACTGACAAGAGGAAGAATCATTATTGATGGTTGTGATATTTCTATGATTGGACTAGCAGATTTGCGAAGTGTTCTTACTATCATACCACAATCCCCAGTTCTTTTCTCAGGTATGCACCATAACATGAAATCTTGTTCTATGCCATGTTTAGATAATCAAACATGAGTTCAGTTTCAATCCACTGTCAGTATGCTTTAAAATTGTGATCAAAGTGGCTGTTCTCATAATATAAAAACACTTAAGTGATTAGATAATACTGTAAAAAATAATTGACAGTGGATCAAAAATTAAATCCATGAAGTATTTCTATTCTGACTCCTAAATAATCCTGGTTATTGTTTTATTTCATAGGGAGGAAAAAGAAAAACACGAAACAATGGATTATTGTTCATTTTGAGACCTGCAAGGCTCTGTTTGATTTCTGTTTTCGAAAACAGTTTTTTAGTTTTCAGAACAAAAAAACTAAAAAATTCGTTTGGTAAGACCTGTTTTGTAAAAAATGTTTTGAAAACTATAACTGTTTTTTTGTTTTTAGAATCAAATTTAGAGAACATGTCTGAGTTGTTTTTATTTTCTGTTTTGATTTTTAACTTTCAAAAAGAAAAAAACATAGAAAACAACAGTTTCCATAACTATTTTACAAAACAGTTTTAAGAACAAAAAACCAGAACACAATCAAACAGACCCTATCCGTGATTTAGAATTAGAATTTGATGCGTTGTATGCATTAGCAAACTGTCTCAGTTAGAAAATGTTATATGGGAGTTCGGTCATCATGAATACAGTAATCTCTTTCTTGGCCATATAAGTATACAGGGATCATGACATAATTGTAGTTGTTGTAGTATTTTAAATTTTCATTTAGTTGTATATAAACATTGTCTATTAACTTCAATTAAACTTTTCTGTTCTAAAATATCATTATTCTTTCTCTTAGGAACTGTTCGTTTCAATCTTGATCCATTTAATGAACACAATGATGCTGACCTATGGGAAGCTTTAGAAAGGGCGCATTTGAAGGATGTAATAAGAAGAAATTCATTTGGTCTAGATGCTCAGGTACACAGATTATAGTATAATTTTAGTCATTGAGGATGCTTATAATAATTGGAAGTATCAAAATGCAATCTTCTTTTTTCAAGTTTTCAACAAGATATATGGTAGGACCCATTTACAAGATGTGGGACTTGGAGTCCCACATTAGTTGTATGGGAAATTAATGTGGGGTTTATAAGACTTTGGGCACTCTCACCCTTTGAGCTAGTTTTTGGGGTGGTGTATACCAAAGTTCTTATCAAATGGTATCAGAGCTTTCCACTATGTCTCCCGGTTGCAATCGAATGGCGCGGGTGGTGATAGTAGCATTGCAGTGTTCGCACGGGACTAGTAAAAGACTAAAGCAAAGCTAGCCTGCGTGGGCGCTGGGGCTGTGGAGCCCATTTGCAAGGTATGGGACTTGGAGTCCCACATTGGTTGTATGAGCAACTAATATGGGGTTTATAAGATCTTGGACACTTCTACCCTTTGAACTAGCTTTTGGAGTGGTACATCCTAAGGTTCTTACCAATATATTTGTAAAATAAATCCATGATCATTAATGCCCGTAATTGATTCTATTTTGCCTTTGGGATAGGAAGTATCCATAAAGCTTTTTTATTTCTTTTTTGTCATCTTGAAAACATGTTTTAAAGCCAGTATAGTGTTATAAATAGTTACAGTTAGTAACATATGTACAATGTACACTAGTAAAATTCTTCTATGCACTCTTATCCTTATATTTTTCTAGAAAGAGATTAATTCTTGGATTCGAACAAAAAATCACTAAAGAACAGTTTGACTGCTTCCGTAATATAAAAAAAATAAAAAATCATTCTCCATTAAGTTCGACTAGCGATTGTGGGGTGGAGGCAATCCTTGTACGCAGCCTTACCCTTGCATAATTGCGAAGATGCTGTTTCCTGGATTCGAACCCATACTTTATTAATTTCGTAGAAATGAAACATAAGTTGATTTATGGCATGGAAACATGTTCTTGTACATATAATAATAGTAGCCGAAACTTTGTGAGGTAAATTTTATTCAAAGCTCAATTGAACAGATGTTTCAAATATATGATAGTTAGGTTTGTTATGGTAATTAGAGTTACTGAGATTACAGAATTGATTTTTTTCTTAGAGTGTTTTTGAATTTTCAATTGAAAATCTGGATTAAGGTCTCAGAGGGAGGAGACAATTTCAGTGTTGGACAGAGGCAACTATTAAGTCTAGCTAGAGCATTGCTACGAAGATCAAAGGTTCTAGTCCTGGATGAAGCTACTGCTGCTGTAGATGTTAGAACAGATGCCCTTATACAGAAAACTATCCGACAAGAATTTCAGTCCTGCACAATGATCATCATTGCTCACAGACTTAATACAATTATTGACTGCGATCAGATTCTGTTACTTGATGCTGGCAAGGTATATCTGTCATGAACCAACTATTCTAAAAGTATAAGTTGTTGGATGAAGACATGTGAATAATTTATATATATCTATATAACATGTCACCTCATGCGAGAGCTCTTTAAGCTTGAATTGTGGACAAATGTATCACATCTACCTTATACAGAAATTCAGTTTGTTTCTTATTAGAAAGATAGCAACGGCTAAGTCATAGAGACCCTGATACCATGTTATGAAACAACTATCGTAAAAGTTTAACTTATTAGGTGAATATACACGAATGATTTTATATTGCATCTCTAACAATATCCAAGGAGCATGAATTACAAATATTTAATTCCTATCTGCAGCAGGTATCATGGTTCTAAGAGAACATAAAGGACAAATTAGAAATTGAGGGGGATTTTTTTTTTTTTACCTTTTCAATCTATTCGTGATTTAAATTCAACATTGATGATTCAATATGAAGATTCATCTTTTTCCTCTATGCTTTTTAGGTTATTGAATACAGTTCACCAGAGGAACTCTTACTAGATGAAGGAACTGCATTCTACAAGATGGTTCAAAGTACTGGACCTGAAAATGCTAAGTATTTATGTAGCCTAGTATTTGGAAGAACAGGGAACAATTCTAATGAATATAACAAGGGTCTGGAAAGCCATATGAGACAATTAGCCTCAACTCACTGGGCTGCTGCTACCCAGTTTGCAATGGCTAGTACCCTTTCTTCATTACACCATCATCTTCAAAGTCCAAGTACAAAAGACAATAAAGATATCCTTCATAAAACAAGGGATGCGGTGACAACACTGCAAGAAGTTTTAGTGGGGAAGCATGATGAAGCCATAGAAGAGACACTGACTGAACAACATGTTCCTACAGAGAGATGGTGGTCTACTCTCTATAAAGTTGTTGAAGGTAAACATAATAATGACATCTGATCTGTGGTTTTCATTGGCAAGTTCTCATGTTTCCTTTTTAAGTCATGGAATTTCTGAATTAAGACAATCACTTAAACTATGTAGCACAAATATTATATATTTTCAGTTTCACACACGAACAGTATTTGTTGGTACAATAGTTTAGGCTTGTTAATCCATCCAATGCAAAATCTCAAACATTTCACCTATTTAATTTTTTTTTGCAAATGATTTACCAGTCTAATGCAAAAAGATGCACATACTCACAATGAACATTACGTCACGCACGCCCTCCCTGCGCAACTTGTGCAAAAATCAGGGCACGTTTATCACGTGTCACGCTTTGCGACAAGTTCAAGTCGTGCATGCTTCCATGCGCGTCTCGCAAAACAGGACACATGATAGACGCACGTTGGCTTTTGCACAAGTCATGCATGGGGTGATGCGTGGTTTAACGCGCACACTGCAATACACGTTTGACTCCTATTTGATTGGTAACTAGTTTGCCAAAAGAATTAACTTGGTGAAATGTTTGGGATTTTACATTGGATGAGTCAAAAAGCCGAACAGTTTATCCATCAAACCAATTCAAAATGTGAAGCAATTGCTGTAATCATAAAGTTCAATACCTAAAATCTATACTATGTTAGAAGTTTAACAGTAATGTTTCTGCAACTAATCATCCTTTTACTTTATTAAATATCCCTATTTTGACTTATTATTATAGTTGAGTTATACCTATTGGTTTATAAAAAAACTACTATGTCTGCATCTGCGTTTGCTGATTCTATAATATTCCATCAGGTCTTGCAATCTTGATCAGGTTGCCTCCAGACAACATTCAACAATTGGAACTTGATTTTGAAGAAAGATCCTTCGACTAACGTGATCTTGAAGAGTAGAGAGGGGTATAGGCAATCAAATCTCAGAGGAGTTGTTGGAACCACAAGATTCTGTAGAATATTTTCCTCTCTTTGTTATTCTAATTTCCTTTTATATTTTTTTTAAGTATTTTCTTTCTATTAAATCATTTGGGTTCGTTGATCATCAACCCCAATTAGTGTGAATCATCGATCACCAACCGGCAATCCCAATTAGTTTGAGATATTGGTCTTTTTTATATTGATTTTGCTTCTGTCAAAATTTTCTAATTACATAGCATTACTCGGCTTATTATAATAGTAAGATAGAAAAAGTTAAATAAATTTGACTATTTTATTATTAGTCAACGTCGAACACTTGTTAAGGCATGATTTTCTTAATATAGTGTAATTAATTATACCTTTAACGAAATATCCACAAAATTTAACCTTGCTAAATGTTAGTTGTAATTTTTACATGAATTAATAGGATATTTTCTGTATTACTGGGCTGTATATGACTTAAGTTACAGGAGAAAAGGCCCAAGATTATACAGAATTGGCCCATTAAGGTGTTTTAGTTGGTTAATGGCAAAAAAAATTTGTCTGTCATGTCATCACAGGGAAGCACTAGGTGGGGCAGGGAGCTGAAGTGGCAGACTTATGGAAGGTTGGTTGGGAGTAAATCTTTGGTACTACTATACCAAAGATTCAGTGTATCCCTCCAATAAAAATATTACATGTCAGTTAAAATTTTTTTTTTTCTGTCAAATTTTTCTCTCTCCTCTGATGTGTACTGCTTTGATTGATGAGATGTACTGAATCTAGGTACAGCAGTAGTACCAAAGATTTATTCGTTGGTTGGGAATAAATCTTAGATGCATCTGTTGCACCAAGACTCAGTACATCCTATAAATGAAAGCATTACACGTAAGAGCAGAGAGAAAGAATTTAGTAGAGGAGAGAGAATGTTGACTGACATATAATATTTTCATTGGTGGGATGCACTGAATCTTTGGTACAATAGTAGCACCAAAGATTTATTTGTTGGTTGGAAAATATCTTTAATGTTGTGCATCTTCCATTCACAATGTGACATATATTTTATTTTTATTAAATCATTAATAAATAATATTTTAAAATCAGGTTAGAAAGTGATTTGATAAAAGTAAGACTCATATCACTTTATGAGTGGAAGATGCATAAAAAATTCGATACATCTATAGCACTGAAAAAAATTTCCGTTGGATGTGGACAAATCTGATGAACATCACCACTAGGGATATGCATGGGTCGAACCGAACCGGATTTTTTGAAAAACCGAACGGGGTTTTTTGAAAAATCGAACCGAATTGGTTTAAATGGTTCGGTTCGAAAGTGGTTCGGTTCGGTTCGGAACAGGTTCGGAAGTGGTTCGGAATCGGTTCGGGTCGACCCTCTTTTGAAAAGAAAAAAATTTAAAAAATTTAAAAATAAAGTTATAAAAATTAATTTGGTTTGGTTTGAAAATGGTTCGGTTCTTAAATCGGTTCTAAAAACTGGTTCGGTTCTTAAACCGGTTCTAAAAACCGGTTCGGTTCTTAAACAGGTTCTAAAAACCGGTTCTTTAAAAACAGGTTCGGTTCATGAACTAGTTTTTTAAAACCGGTTATTTTATGGAGCAGTTCGGTTCGGTTCATGGTTCGACCCACTTTTGTGATTATTTTGCACATCCCTAATCACCACTTGGGAAACTTTTTGAAATTAGTTTAAGGGAATAAATATTCTTCTGTTACAGGATAATTGTCTCCTTCGTGTATAGACACATTTCATCGATGGGTCTTATAAAGAAAAAACTCTCTCACTTCATTTTCCTTTCTCACTTTTAAATTCTTCTCTTTCGACGGGGTTATTATTCTCCGGTGAGGATAGTGTTACCCTTACAAATTGTTTGGTACTTGACTTTTATATTAAAACTCGAGGAAGCACAAATGGGGAATAAAGAATGTTGTGTTTGGTAGCTCAAATATCAAAACTTCCCAGGAGAACTATGTTTCCGGGAAAATGAATCTGTGTGTTAACTCTCGTACTGTTTGTCAAATTATAGATCCAAAGAATTGGTGGAATTATTCAGTGTCCGGGGAAGCAAAATTTATAGCGCGAAAATGTTTACTAAATTGACCTTCACAATGTGTACGATCTGTAAATTTCCGGTAATGTTGAGGTTATTTTCATAAAATAACCTAACATTTCTACAAATATATTACAACCAATCAAACACACACTCACTAAATTTATTCATAATTTCCCGGGTAAACTCGACCCTACCAAATAGTTTTTTAGTAACTTTCTAGTAAAATATATTTCCCACTATATTCCAATAATAATAATTTCCTCGATTAAAAGAATTTCAAACGCCCCCTTAGTTTAAAAATAGGGACTTTAGTTAATTTTAAGTAGTTATGAAATTTTTAGTTTTTTTGTCCAAGCTTTTATGAGTTCTTCAAAGGAGCACGTGTAAAAGACTTCTTGGGAGGGATCCAAGAAGCTGAAGAGTTTCAATTTTCAATTTGTACTTTCTATTAAGCTTTGAATTTGTGAACACTGTTTTCGAATATCTGGTCCGTACCCTTTTACTCTTCTGAACTTGAATTTGGTTAAGCAATGTTAGTGTATTTTCACGTGTGAAAAGTGTTTATACTTTTAGGGGGTGTTTGATTCCTGGATTTTGTGGAGAAAGATGGGTAAATTGGAAGTGGGTTTGTTGGTTCACTGTGTTTGGTTCAACCAGTTTCTTACATTGCTATCTATCTCACTTCCCTAGTTAAGCCATTTGCAAGGCTATCTGAGCCAAAAAAGCAGGCCAAATTTACCATTTCAAGCGTGGTATTAGGAATTATCTAGCTATCTGTGAAAATTTGGCAAGCCATCGATGACCATGGTACCCTCTTAATGCCTACGATCACTTCTGAGATATTTAGTGTAAAGCATATGGGTACCATTTTCAACATTATTGCCAACACTATTGCTGCATCGAGTCCACTTGGATCTCATATACTTTATGTGAGAGTTGTTGGATATATTCATGACAAGGAAGCTAGTGAAGAAGATAGCTCATGCATTGGTGTCCATTGTTTCATGTCATCGTTTCTGATCCTGGCAAGTGTGGCTTTTCTTGCATTTTTGTTTGGTCTGGCATTATTCTTCCGGACCCAAAGGTTCTATAAGCAAGTTGCGTTCGAGACAAGTTAGATTTCCCATCGTCAAATTTTTTTACAAACATGGTTATTTTCATAATATCAACTTGTTTCCCATTTATATTTTACCTACAACCAAACTGTTATGGACCCGGATAAAGACCCACGTAAGTCGGCTTACCTCAGCAACCCGGTAAGAAGGCCCACACTAATAGGCCCATCACATCAACCCGGAGAACTCGAACCCGGTCTGTTACTCCTGATAAATACCTGAAACGGACCATAATTATGGAGGCATAACGCTCGATACGTTACACCCAGTAACGCCCAACAAGGCTGTAATGGCCCCCGCGCCATTACAGCTCAGCTCCACAATTCAAACCAGAGGCAACCCCTATAAATAAGAGGGCTCATCGATGATACAAGACACGTGATTAACCACTTTCACCACACTAACACCACAATCATATTCTTTCCAGTGATCAAGCTAGGTATAGGGATATCTTCTTAATAGATACCCCTAATCAAGGCTATACGATCCAGAGTGACCAATCAACCTGATAAAGGTTGAACATCTCTGTCCTCAGGACAGAACATTGGCGTCGTCTGTGGGGACGAACCCACGTCCACGTAATGGTGGTTCACACGAGAAGCAACAGCCAGCCTAATCCACCATTGGAACCGGTTTTGGAGGAAATCAACCAACCCCAAAACCAGAGGGATGATGTTGTGAACCACGATCGCGTCCACATCAGTGAAGACGTATCATACTCTGCTTCTACTCCCATGAGGCAAGAGCAACGTCAGCCAGATACTCGGGCTCCCCTTAGGACGAACTCGCCCATGCCTACCAGAGAATTGGCAGGCAATATTGTCCAATCAACCGATCCAGAATCTCGGCTGGCTCATTCAGCTCTTACAGCCGTTCTACAACGCATGACTGAAATGGAGGATCGCACCAATCGTCAACGTCAGCACGATCTTCACGTAATGCGAGAAGAACATTTACGTGGGATCCGTGACTTAGAACGTCGATTGAGAGGAATAATTGAACCTCGGCAGGATGGTGAACGGAGCCACCCATCTCAACAGAATCAAACCCAACATGAACCCAGCCCTGCCCAAGACGACATCAACATAGCAATAACAGGACAAACCATCACTCCACTTGCTACAAACCCCGTTCCTCCAACAGGAACGGGCATTCCAAGGAGTCAGGACGAGGTGCGTCTCGACAGAGGTAGGCACATAGCTGAACCTGGTTCGTATAAGAGAAGATATAGTAAGGGGCAATACAACAACAGTCCCTTTACAAGCACGATCTTAAATGCTCCCTTCCTGGAAGATTTTGATTCTGCACGCTTGCCAAAGTATGATGGAAGCCAGGACCCACAAGTTCACATAGATGCTTTCGATACCGACATGTACATCAGAGGGATTGATGAACCCCTCATATCCCGAATATTTGCCATTACCTTGACAGGAGCAGCGCAGGCATGGTTTTCCACCCTCCCTGCAAATTCCATCAGCTCCTTCGACGAATTCGGACAACGTTTCCTCCTTAATTTTGCCACGAGCAAAAAACATCCCAAATCCGAGTTCGCACTCGGCAAAATACGGCAAAACCCTGGGGAGACACTCCAAAAATACCTCAATCGGTTCAAAGATGCTGCCCTACAGGTGCCCAACTTACCAGAGAACGTTCACGTTCATCTCATTGTAGCCGGCTTGGACGGATCTTCCAGACTTGCCAAGTCGGTTTACAAAGACCCTGTAAAAACACTCGAAGAATTCAGAACTCGATCTAAGAAATACTTAGAACTCGAGCAAATGGAGATAGCCAACGCTCAACCAGAAGAAGAAAAAGGAATACCTCCGAAGGACAAAAACCCGTTGCCACAACACCGGGATCGGGCTGACTTCCGGAAAAAAGAAAACAGACCACGAATTCCCGACTCCCGTGATCGAATGGGGAAATATGACAAATATACACCGCTGAATGCCCCGCGATCACAAATATGGAGAGAAGTGACCATGACGGAAATGCGAAAGGTAGACAGACCTCGGCCTATATTTAACAGAGGCAGACTAGACAAATCAAAGTACTGTGCATTTCACGATGGACCCGGTCACACCACGGACCAGTGTTGGGATCTCCGAGATGCAGTTGAAAAGTTCGTACGAGATGGCCGGGTAAGACAATATGTGATCCAAACACAAGGGGCTAAAAATAACAAAAGAAAGTTTGACAATAGAAAGAGAAACAGGAGCCCGGCTCCGGAAAATAAGGCCCCGGAAAATAACACCTCCACGAAAGGTCCCAGCCACGACGAATTCCAGGAGGTAGCTTTTGAATGCAATGTAATAAGTGGAGCCCTAGGAGGTGGCGGTGACACGATGAATGCAAGGCGAAAATATTTAAGGGAAGTCCTCTCCATTAGAGACCATCCCACTTTCAAAGAAAAACAACAAGATCCAGATCCTCCTTTGCTATATTTCACAAAGGACGATATGCAAGGGGTCATGCCAGGACACGTTGACGGATTGGTCATCGCGGGAACTCTAGTCAATTGCCGGGTTAGAAAAATCTTCGTTGACGCCGGAAGCAGTGCTGATATCATATTATGGGACGCATTCAAAAAAATGCATCTCGATGAGGAAGATCTTCACCCTTGCAGAACAGAGCTAATAGCCTTTAATGGGAAACACACCACTCCCAAAGGATACATAGATCTAAGGTTAACATTGGGAACAAAACACGCGTTCAAATCAGAACGCGTGCGGTTCATAGTAGCCGACTTTCCCTCTGAGTATAATATAATCTTAGGTCGACCCACAATACATCAGTGGGACATGATGGTCTCCACCAAGCATCAGAAGATCAAAATGGTGAGTAGTACCAATAAAATTATCACAGTTTGCGGTGATCAGAAGGAATCTCGAGATTGTTACTTCGACACAATTAAGGAGACAAACCCCCCTCGAATCCATCCAGCAGATAAACACATCCCTGACCCCGCATCCTCGCACAAAAGGAAATCAGTCAATGTCGTTGAACTCGACATGAGGGAAGAAACAATTCCACGACCAGAACCCGACGGAGAATTGGAAGATTTGATCCTAGGAGACGAGCCCAGTCAGTACACACGGATTGGCAAATCTACCGATCCTTCACTTAAGGCAGAGATTGCTAAGTTTCTTAGGAACAACAAGGATGTCTTTGCATGGACCTCGTCAGAAATTCCGGGTATCGATCCACAATTCTGCTGCCACAAACTATCGGTCTACCCAGGATCAGTGCCGATCTCCCAAAGGAAAAGGAAGTTAGGACCCGAGCGACAACAAGTTTTGGCAGATCACGTCAAGGAACTCTTGGAGGCAGGCTTCATCCGAGAAATACAATACACAACATGGTTGGCTAATCTAGTGATGGTCAAAAAGCCAAATGGCAAATGGAGGGTCTGTACTGACTACACAGTTTTAAACAAGGTCTGCCCCAAAGACTCATACCCAATGCCCAACATAGACCAACTGGTGGACAACTCGGCCGGTTTTCAACTCCTATCCTTCATGGACGCATATTCCGGGTACAACCAGATCCCAATGTATCCCGAGGACCAGGAAAAAACTGCCTTTATTGCTGAAAAGGCAAATTACTGTTATAATGTTATGTCATTTGGGTTAAAAAATTCAGGGGCCACATACCAACGAATGATGAACAAGATTTTTGAGGACCAACTGGGAAAAAATGTCGAGGTCTATATTGATGATATGATTGTCAAATCTTTTTGTGCGACAATGCACATCAAGGATTTGAAACAAACTTTCAACAAACTCAGGGCATATTGTATACGCCTTAACCCGGCCAAATGTGCATTTGGTGTTCCGGCAGGCAAGTTTTTGGGCTTCATGTTAACTCACCGGGGGATCGAAGCAAACCCCGAAAAATGTAGAGCAATTCTGGATATGAGGGAGCCCCGAAACAAAAAGGAGGTACAACAACTGACTGGCAGATCGCGGCATTATCACGTTTTTTGCCTAAATCGGCGGAAAACGCCCTCCCTTTCTTTAAACTACTGAAAAAGGAAGCAGCAGAAGAATGAAACCCGGAATGCCAACAGGCGTTTGCTAAGTTGAAGCAATGCTTATCGACCCCACCAATACTGACCAAGCCCGAGTTAGGAGATATCCTGACCTTATACTTGGTCGTGGGCGAGGAAGCCGTGAGCGCGGTCCTGATCAAGGAGGTATAAGGGGACCAAAAATCAATTTACTTCATTAGTAGAGCGCTACAAGGAGCTGAATTACGATACCAAAAACTGGAAAAAGTAGCATATGCACTGCTAGTTACAACAAGGAGATTGCGACCCTACTTCCAGGGACACCAGATCCGAGTCCGCACTAACCAGCCGGTTAGGCAAGTATTGCACAAGCCAGACTTGGCTGGGAGAATGGCCGGTTGGGCAATCGAGCTAAGTGAATTTGATATTAGTTATGAAAGTCGGAAGGTTATTAAATCACAAGCCTTGGCCGACTTCGTAATGGAGATGACGTCACCACACCAAGAACAAGACCAAACCGACAAAGCTTGGAAAGTCTTTGTAGATGGATCCTCTAACAAAAAGGGGAGTGGCGCCGGCGTCATACTCGAAAGCCCAGAAGGGGTAACCATAGAACACTCTTTGAATTTAAGTTTTCCAACATCAAATAACCAAGCCGAGTATGAAGCACTACTGGCCGGGCTACTACAGGTCAAAGATCACGGAGCCAACCATGTGATAGTATTCACTGATTCCCAGTTAGTTGCATCTCAGATAGAAGGAAAATACCAAGCCAAAGGACCCTTAATGATTAAATACTTGCAGAAGGTAAAAGAGTTGATGGCCAACTTCGACACGGCTCAAATCAAGCATATACCTCGGGAAGAAAACGGCCGAGCTGATATATTATCAAAATTGGCCAGTACAAAGAATCCGGGAAACCACAGGACGGTAATACAACAAAGTCTACCCAACCCAAGTTGCGTCATGATGATCACAGCTACGACAGATTGGCGGCACCCTATTATCGAATATCTCGAAAAAGGGACGAAGCCGGAAGACGCTCTGGAATCTCGGAAACTCATCCGGGATGCAACGCAGTACACAATGGTGGACGATCAGCTGTTTCGGAAAGGATTGCACACCCCGATGTTAAAGTGTCTCGGCTACCAAGATGTCGATTACGTATTGTCAGAAATCCATGAAGGTATCAACGGGCATCATATGGGTGGCAAAACACTAGCTCGAAAAGCACTACGAGCTGGCTACTACTGGCCAACTATGGAGATGGATTCAAAAGAGCATGTGAAAAAATGTGATAGCTGCCAAAAGCACGCCAAGCATATCCTCTCCCCACCAGAGGAAATGAGGTATATATCAGCTCCTTGGCCATTCTTTAAATGGGGAATGGACCTCTTAGGACCCTTCAAAGCAGCTGAGGGGCAACTAAGATGGTTAATTGTGGCAGTAGACTATTTCACAAAGTGGATAGAAGCAGAACCAGTGGCCACTATCACCTCAGCCAGAATCCAGAAATTCTTTGAGAAAAACATAATTTCCAGGTTCGAAATACCAGCTGAATTGGTCACAGACAATGGAACGCAGTTTGTTGACAAAAACTTCCAGCAGTTGATGCAGGACTTTCATGTCAAACATCGATTCGCTTCTGTCGAACATCCACAGTCGAATGGACAGGCTGAAGCAGCAAACAAGATAATCGTTGAAGGCCTCCGGAAAAGAATGACAGACGCTCAAGGAAGTTGGGTTCAACAGCTACACTTTGTTTTGTGGGGGTATAGAACAAGTACCCAGACATCAACAGGGGAAACTCCTTTCAGATTGACGTACGGTTGTGAGGCTATGATCCCGGTTGAAGTCGGAGAGACCTCCTGGAGATGGATGAATAGTATAACGCAAGGCGAGCAACAGAACAGCAGGATGCTCACTACCGAGTTAGACCACATCGAGGAAACTCGAGTTCTAGCTCATTGCCGAGATATTATGGCCAAACAACAGATGGCGGCCAGGCATGATAAGAAGGTGCGGCCAAGGAGCTTCGAGATCAATGATTTAGTTCTCAGAAGAGCAGATATCGGTAACCGCAATGCAAGAGAAGGCAAGTTAGCTGCTAATTGGGATGGCCTTTACCGAGTTAAAAACAAACTCGGAAAGGGTGCATATGTCCTCGAAACAATTGAGGGCAAACCAATTAAAAGAACATGGAATGCGGACAAGCTGAAGACATATTATAGTTGAATAGCCCTCATCTATTCTATAATAAAAGTTATCCTCTATTAGGGACTTTATTTAAAAGCCAAATATGCTGGCATTTTTCATGTATTAGTCGAACAAATAAATAAATGAGGATTTATTTCTTATTTAAGATTTACTCTTATTTGTTATTAGTATCGAATACAAACCAAGGTATGAGTTGCAATCTGCCAACAACGACCCTGATCAGGTCAAAATTACCTATTACCTTTTGTTTTCAAAAGGGATGGGTAGGTGCCATGATTGCCTCTACCTTGGAAAAAAGTTTACACAGACACGTCTTAAATGACGAAATGATCTGTACGCCGGAATCCGTTCAAATATGCTCCAACCTTGGCCAGGTTGTATAAACCAAACTAGCTGATGTAAATCAAAAGTTAGAACATATATATAAAGCCAGGCATAAACCGGCAAATATTCCTTACAGAAAGGCTTTAAAAAAGCCATAACAAAATTTGCAAAAGTTAAACTACATGTT